>CM029616.1:16776296-16958596 GCA_017311315.1 Dendrocalamus latiflorus | reverse complement strand
CCATTCTCATGCTCAGGTTATTTTCCCCTCCGCGGCTCCATGCTCAGGTTGTTGGAACCAGTTTTAGAAGCAGTGTAGTCTGGTAGTGGAGCTCCAAGGACCATGCTGACAGACCATGTAAGGTCCAGAATATATTTGTGAAAAATAGTTGGTATTTTAGTTTAGTTAAATTTAAATTTTGTAAAAGTTTTCAAAAATTCAGATTTTAGACTATGCTGTCAGGTTTCAAGCTGCCATGGGGTCAGTGATCTGACTAGCTGATGACCAGTGATCTCAGCACCGTGGGGGCAAGTGGTCAGACAGGTCAAGGACCTTTGGGGAATTGAACATCAAATACTTGTGTAGCATTGTTTGGCGATGTGTTTGCACTTGATGCCAGTGGAATTAAAAACTGAAGCTGAAACTATATAGAGTTTTACCGAAATTTCAAAATGGTGCTCTCTGGTGGTCTTAACCGGCCAGTGACTAGCAATCTGACTAGTGCGGTTTGACCGCCATGGAGAGTGCGGTTTGACCGCCATGGAGAGTGCGGTCATACCGTGGCTACGGTCAGGGATCAAGGAAAATGGTTTTTGAATTGGATAAGTATGTGCACGGCATGAGTGCCATTGGTTGTGTTATATTATATGATCTTTGTTTTGACTAACATGAGTCAAGTATATAGAACTTGTACTCGAGATGGTTTCTTGGTTATTAGATGTGCAGGTGGCTTGAAAAATATTAGTGGTTAATGATAATGGATTGGAACTAAGCGAGAGAGCTGAGTTCCGTTCGGTCATGTAAGTCCAGGTGAGACTACGTAGCTCAAGCGGAAAGCACAGAGAAGACAAGATCATAAAGATGCAAGTTGGTGTATATGGTGCACTAAGTGATGTAGCCGATGTACTTAGAGATGGTTTGGGGAAGACCGAATGCATGAAGATGTGACAGCTAGTCATGGGCACTACGAGCTATGTGTCAAATCATGCGGAGATGCTTTGACGTGAAGGTGAAGACAAAGTTAAGGGAAGGTACCCAGAAGCTTCGTCAGAGGTATTTTGGTAGTTGACCAAATATCAGGTTGGCACCTTAATCAAAACCGCGGCACAGAGAGGCACAAAGGAGAAGTGGTTTAGGTCAAGGAGAGCGGAAATTGTCAAGTGGATCAACCGCTAATGGTTTAGCTAGGTTGAGTCTTGTAAACACCTTGAGAAACATGTGTGAGTGTTTAAAACCTATGTTAATAGGGTTGATAGTTTTCCACGGTAGTCTTAATGGGTCCAACCCATTAGAGTTGTTGTTGGTTATTAAAGGGGAGGAGAGGAGGTGTTAGATTCAATGATTTTAGAGTTTTGGTTTTTGTTCTACTACGTTGCCTTCTTCCATGGTTGTGACATAAAACTTGAGAGAGGAGTGGTGCTTGGCTGCACTTTGTAACTATCCATGAGTATGTAAACTTCAACCTCTACTAGAAATAGATCAAAGTTTTGTCTCAATCATATTCTTATTGATATTCTTGCTTGGTTTTGCTTGTTCTTGAGTAGGATTTGTGATTTTGTGTTTGTGAAAATTCTAGCCCAAACATTTACTTAAATTACCTTACTAGGACATGTGAGAATAGATATGGAAAACATCATGCAATAGATCCCCATGAGTAAGAAAAAATTTGAGTATTGGGGTTTTTGGTGTTCTTGTGACTTAGATTCAATTCTCTTTAATTTATTGAACCCGATTCTAAGAACATTGTGATTCTTGATTGATTTATGTTCCTAATGCCTTGAATATATCTCATGAAAACTTTGGAATTGTTTGGATGAGAATTGAGCAAGTCGTTGAGATTTGAGCTTTGTTCCGAAAGGCTTTCAAGTCTAGAAACAGGGGACTGGTCAGACTGACCCTGGACCTACGGTTAGACTGGCCCAACAGTCAAACCACCATTGTACTACGGAGGCTAGTCATGTCGACGATCAAACCAGCCCATCCATGGTTGTCAGGTCGGCTTTGTGCTAAAGGTTGTTGATTTTATTGGTTTAGGTTTCTACCCTTGTTTTGTAAAGTATAGTTAGTACAATTTGAACTTAGTGACTCTCACAGTCACTTGAATGAATATTTTGAATATCATTGGGAGGAAAGTTTTAACAATCATTCACCCCTCTGATTACCAGCATCAGTCCTACACATTTCTTCGCAGCTTGTGTCCTCCTTGCATGCAAATCCGGTGTCCTCCACCTCAACGGCCAATGCTCCCATAATTACTTTTAGGGCTTGTTTGGCTCGTAGTCAAACCTTGCCACACTTCAAGTTAACCAAGTTTTACCATGTTAGGCGTCCGTTTGGGTCGTAGCCACACTTAGGGCAATATTCCTTTTCTGCCAACTAGGTCCCACGCATGCGTCAGTGACTCAAAAAGTGTGGCAAGATTCTCTTTTTCTAGCCAATGTGTGGCGCCAAATTTGATGACCTAACTTTTGGCAAACTTAGCAAAAATTTATGGTAAAACTTTTGCAACCTTAGTATATGAACCAAATAGGCCCTTAATATCAACCCCCCAATTAGTGTAACCAATGCAATTTCACATTGAAATTGTTGGATGGCAAGACAGAAGTAAAAAATTTAGTCCTCGAGATGAAATGACCTTGAACGGAGCTTTGGATTATTTTGTTCTGTTCTTCTACCCTATGTAAGACTTGTTTCTAAAACGAGGAAGAGCGAGTCCCATGTTGAAGAATGAGGAGGAAAGACTGGAACTAGCTCTACTGCAAAAAGGCTAATAATTGATATCACAGACCGTTTCAACTATAAACCGTCTGTGATATTACAATACATAGATGGTTTGTAGTTGAAACCGTCTGTGATAAATCACAGACGGTTCGAAAGCCGTCTGTCATAACCTTATATTATTACTGATCCATAAACTCAGACGGCTCACAAATCTGTCTATGATATTGTTTTTGAATCGTCTGTGATGATTTTTTCTGCAGTAGTGCAGCAGTTAAGTGGACAATGTGGGTTTGCATCTCTTTGCATAATCTTTGTACAAATTTACAACTCTAAATACTAATCAAAGGGCTACAAATTGCTTCCTTGCAGGATCATCAAAATGAATTTTACAACTCTAAATACTAATACAAATAATTTTATGTACATAGAATTTTACAACTCTAAATACTAATTTTGGGTTTGCAGCCTGCAATATATTTTGTTTCCTTGCAGGATCATCAAAATGAATTTTACAACTCTAAATACTAATACAAATAATTTTATGTACATAGAATTTTACAACTCTAAATACTAATTTTGGGTTTGCAGCCTGCAATATATTGTTTCCTTGCAGGATCATCAAAATGAAATATCCAATTGGAACTCCTAGGTACGTACCAAGAGAAATGGAACATGCTTTACCTGGATGAATTGGAAGAAAATGGGGCACCATCCATAATTCAGGAATGATTGCTTTATTTCCCGACCAATCATATGCACCGATTACCTTAATTTGGTTAAAAGATAGCTTGTATCAATCTCATACTAACCGATAACAAGAGGGACCTACATTGTCTAATAATTGTACAAGTTCGCTGGGGTCATGCTTCCTTGGTATTCCAAATAAAATGAGTAACAAGCCAAAGTAGCAAAAGTAAAACAAAAAAAAATATTCTTGTCTAAATATAATTAGCTTCGACATTTTGATTCACTTCTGTTCATGGCAGCAAAACAAAAAATAAACTGTTCTATTTAATTTGTTTCAATACATACCGAGAGCCATATCTTCGCCCATTGAGGTGCCGCAGTTGCACTTCCGTGAGACAAAATCCATGCACGTCCTTTGGCCAATGCATCATTTTTGGGATCTAGAACCTCACCAAGGAGCCTTAAGGTAGCATAGTTTAAGCATGAGCCAAACATGGTACTTTGACTCAAAACCTGTGTGCCCCAACCACCATCTTCATTCTACAAGCATTATAGTTTCACAAAAGAAATTGTTACATTTGAGTTTTCTTGGAAAGTTCTTCGTTCCGAATGAAATTGTATGTGAACATTGCCATGCCTGATGGTTGTAAATATAACGACATATCTCGCGCCTATGTTCCGATGATAAGATAACATCGAGTGTTCCAGTGACATGTAAAGAGAATATCTGCATGAGATACAATAATGTTCATCATGATGTAAGAAAAATAATTTGATCCCCCCAAATGAGACATAGGTGTGAGCCTCAACAACTAATAGGAGCATGGTTTCTAATTCTAACAATACTGTATAAAAATTGAATTAAACCATTTGTCAAGTTTGTAAATTAACTCTGCCGTATGGTTAGCGTATGGTAAAAGATTTTGAGACACCTGGCTCTCAAAAAATTATTACAGCGCTTCAAATGAACTCATGGCATTCTGTAGCCATACCCAATGTTTGCAACACCTTGGTGCTTTTTGGTCGGTTCCCAGAATAAATCAGTTCGGCTTTGTTTTGAAAAAAAAACTTGTTTTTAATTTATAAAATCCTCATGTCTAGATCCATGTAGGCCATTCAATGGAAGAAAATTCTATGGGGTTGTGCCCTAAACCCCCCCCCCCCCAGGCCCAATGTCTGATCTTGACACCTAGCCAACATCAATCTCAAAATAATCTAGGCCAGCCATCACCACACCAAACGCTTGAGGGTGACGAGCTCGACCCCCAAATCCGTGACCCCAAGGCTCCACTTGAGCGAGAGAGTTCCCACAGGTCCAGGCAACCGACGGCGATGCACCCGAGCCCCATGTCAGTCACTGGCTTGCAGCGTGACAGGGACAGCCTCTGGAGCCGCCGCGCCCACGCCACCTCCGCAGCTGCTGCGTCTTTGAGGTCGACCCCATTGGACAGGTTGAGCTTGGTAAGGTTGGGGTACGTGGCGATGAGCGTGGCGAGGCTAGCAGCGCTAAGCCCTGGGAGCGAGAGAGGTCTACGACGCATAGGGAGGCCACAACGGAGAGGGCAGCGAGGGTGGCATCGGCAATGCGGGGGCATAGGGAAATATCGAGGCTGGAGGTGGAGGGATAGCAGTCGAGTGAGGCGGGGAGTAGGTTTGCGAGTAGCAGGCGGAGGATGCGGCGGTGGCGTGACTCGGAGGCATAGCAGTCGTGGGAGGTGAGGGTGAAGGACTTGATTGCGCGCAGGTTAGTGGCGGCGTTGCGGTCGAGGATGAGCAAGAGGAGCTCATCGGCGAGCGAGTCGAGGGGTGGCGTATCAACAACCGTGGGGCAGAGACGGCGGCGCTTGGTGTGGTGATGGGCTGCCATGGCCATGGGTGTGTAGGTTGGATGGCGAAGAGAAGAGGCAAATTGCATTGAGATTAGTGTTAGCTAGGTGTCAAGATCTGACATAGGGCCTTTAAAGAGAGGGTTTAGGGTCCAACCTTACAGAATTTCCTTCCACGTTCAACCCGGCGCGACTTGTAGGGATCCATCGATCGGTTTGTGTGCTTTCTCTCTCGTTTCCTTCATTAGGGCCCGGTGAACAGTGAACAGTAAGCAACCCTATGAGCTGGAAGGTGGGATACCAGCAAGATTTGAAACCCGACAGACTGGGCTATGGGACAGTATTGAGGTTGTGGGATACCAGCAAAATTTGAGGTGTGCTCTATTTTCATTGTTGTCCGTAGCATCGGTACTTGGTCAGGATGAAGAGAGGCCCATTTCTTTTCCTTGTTTGGTGCCGTGAGGAGGGGCTGAGGGATTGCGTCCAATCCAGTTCGATTTGGTGAAGGCCTGTGCTGCGGATGGAGCACAATGGATACGATCCATTTGTTGTGTTGTTGTGCTGTCTTTCTTCTCTTTCTTATTCACACTGATCAATTTTCGCTTTCTCCTACCTCTCAACCTTCCATGCCTCGCTCTGATGAAAATGGTAGCCCCTATTGCTCCCGTTGCCACCAAATTTTGGTAGGTAAAATAGTTAGCAAAAATATTTTTTCGTATATGATATAGTTATAAGAAAAGATTAGGATTTGCTAGAAATCAGAATCAAGCATCGGCCATACTAAGAAACCTTAGAAGATACCGAGTAAGGAAAGGTAAATGCAAAGAACGAAATCATCAATAGGAGATTATAACGCAAGAAGATTTAAAGACAGGCAGGGATTTTATCCAAAGAAAGTCTGAACCAACGTTTATTGAAAGACGACGACATCAAAGATATATGGAGAGATTACTTCGACGAGCTGTTCAATGGAGACACGAGGATAGTATGATTGAACTAGATGATGCTTTTGACGACACCAATAGGAGGTTTGTTTAAATAATTCAGTAGTTATAAGTAAAGAGGCCTTAAAAAAGATTGAAATAGGTAAGGCATTGGGGCTGATAACAATTCTATCGAGGTGTGGAAATGCCTTAGAGATGTTGTGACCGTATGGTTAACAAATTTGTTCGATAGCCTTTTTTGGTCGAACAAGATGTCTAATGAGTGGCGGAGAAGCACATTAGTACCAATTTTTAAAAATAAAGGATATATTTAAAGTTGTACTAAGAGGAATTAAGCTCATGAGCCACAAAATGAAGCTTTGGGAGCGAGTGATTGAGCACCGTTTAAGAAGATTGACTAGCATGATGAAAAACCAAATTGGTTTTATACTCGGGAGGTCGATCACAGAGACTATTTTCTTGACACGATAGTTGATGGAGAGGTATAGAGAGCAAAAGAAGGATCTTCACATGGTGTTTTGTTGACTTAGAGAAAATCTATAACAAAGTGCCAAGAAAGGTCATATGGTGGACGCTCTAAAGGAAAAAAAAGTCCTAATAAAGTATGTTACTCTAATCAAGGATATGTACAACATGTTATGCCCAACGTAAAAGCATGTGGTAGTGATACTAATGACTTTCCTATTAAAATAGGACTACACCAAGGGTCAGCACTGAGCCAATATACTTTTCACTGATAGGTGTCAATAGGAAGCTGGAGTTATGGCTTTAGACTTAGTAGGACTAAAACTGAGTATATGAGGTGTGATTTCAGTAGTACCAGTGTAGATGATGAAAATGTTAGTTTAGATGGACAAATAGTGCCTAGGAATGACTCTTTTTGATATTTGGGATCGATGCTACAATGGGCCAACGAGATTAATGAAGACGTGAGCCACATGATAAGAGCGGGTGGGTGAAATGGCACCAAACATCGAGTGTCTTGTGTGATAAAAAAGTCTCTCAAAAGTTAAAGGGTAAGTTCTATAGGGCGGCGATCAGACCTGCGATGCTACATGGAGCAAAATGCTGGGCGACTAAAAGACAACATGTACAAAAAAATGAGTGTAGCAGAGATGAGGATACTGCTGTGGATCTATGGTCACACAAGCTGGAATTGAATTTGTAATGATGATATACGTGATAGGGTAGAGGTAGTACCAATTGAAAAGAAGTTTGTCCAACATCACTTGAGATGGTTTGGATATCTCCAACGGAGGCCTTCTAAGGCACTAGTATGTAGTAAATTTTAAGATGTGCTGAAAACATAAGAAGATGTAGAGGTCAACTAAGACTGACATGGGAGGAAGCAGTTAAAAGAGACTTGAGGGTTTAGAATATTTCCAAAGAGTTGGCTTTGGATAGGAGCGCGTGGAAGTTAGCGATCCACGTACCAGAACCATGATATAAGAAGAAGATTTAGGGGTGATGTTTTAGACTCTTAGTTTAGATGGTACGATGTAGGGCTTATGGTTTTAGCCTTGTAGGTTTTATGACAAGGTTCTTGTTTATTTGACCTTAAGGAGGTTTCATTCTTAGCCTACACTAACTTGTTTGGAACAAAAGGTTTTGTTGTTGCTATTGTTGTTGTTGTGTAAAGGTTCAATCGACATGAACTGAGAGAATTAAGCACAATCCGAGATTGAGTTGGTTGTTTTAGGCTATAAAAACCATGTACCGACTGACTAAAAAAATGTGCACAAACGAACTTTTGCTACCTTTTTGCATCTATTTTTTTTGTACTTAAGAGTAGGTCAGCTAGCAAAGTCTTACCTTCGTAATTCAACTGTGATCAATAATATTTCGCATCGACGTGTTGATCAATCTGTGAGTTACACCTATCCCTTGTTTCGAGATTTCATTCCTGTTCATTATTACTTCGCATCAATGTTTTGCCTGGATCAACCGAATGCAAGCTTAGTGATCTTGTCAATCAATCTATGCCTCAGGTCTTATCAACATGTCTTCGACTTTCGTGAGTACCTTTGATCCTCTCTTTTTTGCTCGCATCAAAGGTCTATTACAGGAACTCGTAGCTTCACCGAATATGTTTTTATGCCGGTTCTAGAATTACCATGATATCCTATGTTTTCATTGAATAAGCTGGATTTTGTGAGAAACTTCATTAAGAACATCCAGTGGGTAGATTCTACGTCCACTCTATAACAAGCTGCATTGGCCTTACTGCCGATGGTGCCAACATACCCGACTATCAAACAAATATACTGACATACTGATAAAGCTTTGGTTGGATCTCAAGCTAATTCATCAACCAATGCTAATTCATTGGCCAATGCTAGTATGCCAGTGCTACCTGCCAAAGGAAATTAACATCCACAATTGCCAATTGAGGGTATGTCTAATCAGGCAGTAACAACTTTGGTACACTACTACAAAAGAGGCTATACTGGACGGGTACATCACAGACGGTTCATACGGAACCATCTGTGCTTAAACTATCACAGAGGTTCATACTACCAACCGTCTGCGATATTTTCACAGACGGTTATTAACACAAACCGTCTGTGATAATCGAGACAACATAGACAGTTCATGTTAATAACCGCCTATGAACTTTCACAGACGGTTCTTAATACGAACTGTCTGTGATAATCGAGACATCACAGACGGTTAGTATTGATAACTGTCTGTGAACTTTTACAAACGGTTCTTAATACAAACTGTCTGTGATAATCGAGATATCACAGACAGTTCAAATTAAGAACCATCTGTGATAATCACATGTCACCGATAATTGGCGTATACCCAGGATTTCGATCTCACCCGTCCATTCTCTCCACATCGAATGGCAGACACCAGTTCCTCCCACTGCTCGGCCCTTATTAATAACTCCCCATCTACCTTTCCACCGGTACTAGTCACGCGTGAGTTCATCCACTAGCTAGCTTCCTGCATGCATCTCCCCTCCGCTGTGAGCTAGCGCCTCCATTGTGGCACGGCGGGAGGCTGGACAACACACTCTTACCGTAAGTGTCATAAGTGTGTCTTGTTCAGCGTCACTGTCGTGCCATGAAGGGCCAGTTAGCTTGTTATCCTGTAATAGATCTGAATGTGTTTTTGTGCTTGCCTCTGTATTTGCTTGTTCCTCCACAACGCCGACTACTGCCGTGAGCTAGCACCTCTGTTGTGGCACGGCGAGAGGCTAGACAACACACGTTTGCCGTAAGTATCGTAAGGGTGTCTTGTTTAGCTTCAATGTCATGCCACGAAGGGTTCGTTAGCTTGTTATCCTGTAATAGATCTGAATGTGTTGTTGTGCTTGCGTCTGTATTTGCTTGTTTTCAAAGGCCATGGGTAACATTATTTAATTTCTTCATGCTAGCCAAAAAACAAAAAAAAATTCAGGTATAGAGTGAACTATCACAGACGGTTTGTGGTATAAACCGTCTGTGAAGGACTATCACAGACGGTTCTATATACGAACCGTTTATGATATGCACCAATCACAGATGGTTGGTATTACGAACCGTATGTGATATTATGGACATCACAGACGGTTCGTGTTAATAACCGTCTGTGATAATGTAGGACTATCACAGACGGTTCTATATACGAACCGTCTGTGATATGCACCAATCACAAATGGTTGGTATTACGAACCGTCTGTGATATTGTGGACATCACAGACGGTTCGTATTAATAACCACCTGTGATAATTCATAGATGGATATTAACACGAACTGTCTGTGATATATGGGTTTCACAGACTGTTTGTGGTTGGAACCATTTGTGATATTCTGCACTATTAATTACTGGGTGCTCGATGTCGACACAGATCTGTCTTCATTGCGCTGCATCGGTGGAGCAAGGCGGCCGGCTTTAGGGAGTTCGGGGTGAAAACATATCGTCGTCTTCTTAGTGATCTGATCAGAGGTTAGTACTCAATTACTTTTAATAACTTATATGCATGCATGTTTTTGTAATTGAAGGCCGGATATGATAGCTAGGTTTTTGTTTAATTTAAATCTAGCTAGCTAGCTAGGTTTAGAAAGATAATGTTAGTTTGCTCGATTTTAGAATGGGTAAGTACTAGCTAACATTCTTGCTTAACATTATTATGTCATGAATATATGGCTAGCTAGCTATATACCTACGTAATATATATAGATGCATGTCATGTATGTGTAAGTATATATAGCTAGTCTGATTTGCTATGTAGTAGTGGTAATAATCATTTTTGACACCCATTTGTTACTTGTGTAGCGTAGATGGACCGAAGCTGGATGTACATTGAGAACCGTGTGAGTGAAGAGTACATTAATGGCATGTCTACTTTTAGAAGAGCGACCGAGCTGGATATGTTGAAGAAGGGGATGAAATATGTGTACTGTCCTTGCACTGATTGTGATAATCTCAAGATGTTTAGCAACTCAGCGCAGATCAAAGCTCACTTGATTCGAAAGGGTTTCAGAAAAGAGTACAAATGTTGGATCAGCCACGGTGAAGAGAAGAGTACACAAAAAAGGTAGTTATGACATAGTCGAGGGAGACAACGATATGCCAGTTGTGGACTGTTCTTTCTATCATGAGGATAGGTCGCAGGATGATAATCTGGATCAGATGTTATGTGATACAGAAGGGAACTATAGTGAGAGAGAGTTTGGTAAATTCGAGGGCTTGATGGAGGACTGAGAGAAACCTTTGTTCCCGGGCTGCAAGCCGCAATACACGAGCTTGTCATCAGTTCTAGAACTGCTGAAATTGAAGGCAAGCAATGGTTGGTCTGACAAAAGTTTCACGGCATTGTTAGGTCTCCCAGCGGACATGCTTCAAAAGGGAAATGTGTTGCCGAGAACCACCTACCAAGCCAAGAAGGTTCTTTGTCCATTAGGAATGGAAGTAGAAAGAATACATGCATGTCCGAATGATTGTATCCTGTACCGTAAAGAGTATGATAGCTACGTGTTTGTCCGGTGTGCAAAGCATCCCGATATAAGCGTAAAAATGACTCTGATGATGGGAAGGGCATCGAGGTGAAGCAAGGACCTCATGCTAAGGTGTTGTGGTATCTTCCTGTAATCCCCCATTTGAAGCGTTTATTTGCAAACCGCAAGGATGCAAGATTGATGCGTTGGCACTAGGAGCAGCGTAAGAAAGACGGAATGATAAGACATGTTGTTGATTCTACCCGGTGGAGGAACATCGATAGGATGTTTGTAGATTTCGGTGTGGAACCGAGAAATATAAGGTTTGGGTTGAGTACAGATGTAATGAATCCTTTTGGTAACATGAGCAGCCGACATAGCACCTGTCCCGTGACTCTGTGCATGTACAACCTTCCTCCTTGGCTGTGTATGAAGTGGAAGTATATTTTGATGTCACTACTTATCCAAGGGCCGAAGCAACCTGACAACGATATTGATGTGTTCCTAGCACCATTGGTGGAAGATCATGCAATACTGTCATGTGCTAATGACACAAATGCTACCTATTGTAATTAGAAGTATTTTGCCGAACAAGGTTCGAGTGACAATCATAAGGCTATGTTATTTCTTTAACGCAATTGCTCAGAAGGTCATTGATCCCGATGGACTAGATGCTCTGCAAACCGAGGTGGTGACAACTCTTTGTCATCTAGAGATGTATTTTCCTCCATCATTTTTTGATACCATGGTCCATCTCATTGTTCACCTTGTGAAAGAGATAAAATATGCGGCCCCGTGTTTCTACGTCATATGTACCCTTTCGAGAGGTACATGGGAATTCTCAAGTCCTATGTACGCAATCGATCTTGACCGGAGGGTAGCATCATCAAAGGTTATACAACAGAAGAGGTCATTGAATTCTGCATCAGCTACATGGCTTAGGTCGAGCCGATAGGTGTACCTCTATCTCATCACGAGGGGAGGCTAGAGGGTATCGGGACTATCGGAAGGAAAGCAATAACTCCGGATCAAAATACGTATGCTCAAGCCCATTTCACGGTTTTACAGCACATGACTGAAGTGACCCCATATATTGAAGAGCACAAGGACATGCTACGTCAAGAGAATGCAGGCCAGTCAGAAGTTTGGATCACGAGACAACACAACCATCAGTTCAACGAGTGGTTGAAGGCGCAATTGACTAGGAGGTCGTCAAGTGAAACACTACAATGGTTGGCAAAAGGGCCAAAATTTACAATTGTGACATGGCAAGGATACGACATTAATGGCTACACATTTTCTACAACAGATCAGGATAGAAAGAGCACAGTGCAGAACTCAGGTGTCTGCATATAGATGCCTATGATGTGCACGTCAGTACCGCTGGCCCAAGCATGTACTATGGGCTTGTAGAGGAGATTTGGGAGCTTGACTACGTAATTTTCAAGATTCCTCTATTTCGGTGCCGTTGGTCCAACTCCCACGGGGTGTAAAGGTCAACAAGTACGGCGTCACTACTGTGGACCTCGAATGTGTCAGATACAAAGGCGAACCATTTGTATTCGCGAGGCAAGTTGTTCAAGTATTTTATATAACCGACCCAACAAATAAGAAGCGCCATGTAGTTCTTTAGGGAAAAGAAGGATTGTCGGAGTTGAGAATGTTGTGGATGAGGAAGAGTACAATCAATTTGATGATTTGCCTCCATTCGGAGACGGCATCAGGCTCGAGGAAGAACAAGGCAATGAAGCAAGCTATATGTGTGTCGATCATCGTGAAGGGCTTTATTTAAAATGAAATAGCCAAGTGTAATAAATGTAACTATATATATTCCATTGTAATTGTAAAATGACTCAGGAACTAAGAAATAGTTATATTTATGATTATGCTTGCGTTTTCCATAAATGTAACTATATATATTCCATTGTAATTGTAAAATGACTCAGGAACTAAGAAATAGTTATATTTACGATTATGCTTGTGTTTTTTCATAAATGTAACTATATTCCATTGTAATTGTAAAATGACTCAGGAACTAAGAACTAGGTGTAGTGAACTATCACAGGCGGTTTATCGGAAGAAACAGTCTGTGATAATACATCACAGACAGTTCTATTTATAGAATCGTCTGTGATAATCCAATATCATAGACGGTTCTATAAATAGAATCGTCTGTGATATAACTATCACAGACGGTTCCTTGGTCTGCATAGTCCGTGCTCATGCACTCTCCAGCGCCCCTGCTAGGTTTTGCTCCCTCCTGTCTCCGTTCCCTCCCGACGCCGCCGCCGGTCCCTCCCGCCGCCGCTCCCTCCCGATGCCGCTCCGACACCGGTCCCTCCCGCCGCCGGTCCCTCCTGACGCATCTCCGACACCGCTCCCTCCCGAGAAGTACTTATGGTATATGCTTAACATGTTAGCTTTATGATATATGCTTCACATGTTAGCTTTATGATATATGCTTTATTAGTACTTTATGATATACGCTTCATATGATAGCTTTATGATATATGCTTAACATGTTAGCTTTATGATATATGCTTCACATGTTAGCTTTATGATATATGCTTTATTAGTACTCTGAATAGATTGCTAAATTGTTTTAGTCAATCTTTAGAACTTTGTCAAAGGGCATGAAGCAAGTGACACACTCCAGTGTATCCGGTTCAATGAACTTGATACACTGGTTTGTGTCATTTGCTTCATAGAACTTTGTTTAGGCCCATACCTCACTGTGTCCACACAGTCGTCCAAAAATATTTAATATATGCTACATAGACCTTCAAAGGGCATGAAGCAAGTGACACACTCTAGTGTATCCAGTTCAATGAACTTGATACACTGGTTTGTGTCATTTGCTTCGTAGAACTTTGTTTAGGCCCATACCTCACTGCGTCCACACAGTCGTCCAAATTTTTTTAATATATGCCACATAGACCTTCAAAGGGCATGAAGCAAGTGACACACTCCAGTGTATCCGGTAAAATGAACTTGATACACTAGTTTATGTCATTTGCTTCATAGAACTTTGTTTAGGCCCATACCTCACTGCAGTCAGTTTTTTCTTAGAAGAGAGATGACATCCACACAGTCTTCGTCGTCGTCATCTGGGTCTCACGCTCCCAAGATTGGGAAAACTAAGCGTGGCCGAGGAGTATCGAAAAGGCGGTCATCATCTGGGTCGTCATCTGGATATCACAGACGACCTTTGTTATTAACCGTCTGTGATATAAACAATATCATAGACGGTTTTTATTCCGAACCGTCTGTGATATTATTCATATCACAGACAGTTAGTAACAAGAACCGTCTGTGATATTGTGTATATTACAGACGGTCTTTGTTATTAACCGTCTGTGATAGTCGAGTATCACAGATGATTTTTTATTAAAAAAACCGTCTGTGATAGGCGAGTATCACAGACGGATCCCAAGCCGTCTGTGATAACCACCTATTATCACTGACACATAAACACTGACGGTTCAGGAACCGTCTGTGATAACGGTTTCGAACCGTCTGTGATAGGATTGTCTGTAGTAGTGGTAGCTTCATTAGCCCATCAAGTTCCATCCAGCTACAACGACCCTATTTTAGTTGGTTCACAAGGTAACTCGCCTCGTGCCACTACTCAGCCAGCGATGCCAAAGTTAATAGGATTGGGACTCTAGGGGCATGTTTTTAATGAGGATCACCCAATGCCCAGAGGGGGGCAACAACTGATTCGTCAACAACCACTACTTCAGCCATTACCAATTTAGAAATTTGTGGTAAAAAATCTACAAGAAGATCATGCTCCAGAACAAGTCTACCATCAGTAGGTACAACAACGTTAGGTTGATCCACTAGAAAATAAATATCTAAGGATTGACCAACTCGTCAATGCTATTGGAGAAAGATTCAGCTCGAAGCCTAGAGGATGAACTCCAATCTATCATAAGCTGTATCTTGACTACATTGATACTATCTCATTCCCCCATAGTTTTAGAATTTCTAATTTTACTAAATTTGTGGGGAATAATTTAAAATCAACTTTTGAGCATATTGGCTAATTTGTGGCACAATGTGGAGAAGTCGACAATAATGATGGATTACGATTTCGGTTGCTTCCATTGTCTTTGTCAAGTATAGTGTTCACTTGGTTTACTACATTGCTGCCTAACTCAGATATTACATAGGCTGATATAGTGTGAAGATTTCATGAATACTTCTACTCTGGATCCATGGAGCTATGCTTAAGTGATTTGATGGTAGTCAGGTAGCGATTCAATGACCTGGTTGTCGATTACCTCAAAAGGATCTGGGAAGCACGGAGTATATGCTTTAATTTGGCTATATCAGAAAGAGAATAGCCCAATTTAGCTTACAATGGATTACTGAATCCTCTTAAAGATGGGCTTAAAGGATAGGAATTCTTAGACCTTAATCATCGCCTTCACAGAGTCTTCTATCAAAGAAAGCCGATTCAAGAAAGCCAGAACTGCTAGAAACATGTTCAAATACAACAAAGTTGATAAGACTGACATATTTTTGGCAACTGATTATGATGAAGAATCATAAGTTGAAGGATAATTGGATATTGCCATTACTGAATGGACAAGATTATCCAGAACTAAACCATTTATCTATCCATTGCTAAAGCCATCTGCAAAGAAGAATCGAGCAGAAGAAGGTAAGTTCTCATTTGACGTTACCAAGTATGACTGTATCTTTGATTTGCTTTTGCAAGAAAAACAAATTTGGCTTCCAAAGGGACACTCTATGCCGTTGATTGAAGAACTAAAAAAGAGACCACATTACAAGTGGCATCATTCTTGGTCACACAATACCAATGATTATAATGTCTTCAGACGTCAGATCTAGTCAACTATAGAATAGGGCCATCTGAAATTTGCCAAGGAGCATACCATGACAGTGGATACTGATCCTTTTCCTATCAATATGGTCAATCTAGACGAAAGAGAATCTTGGTCAGAACCAAGAGTGCTAAAGATGATAAGGGTAAGAACATGGTTACTATCGAAGAAATGATCGGGAAAAAGATCAGAAGAAAAGTCACCAAGGAGATAAAATCTGATGGTGCCAAAAGTCTAAAGGTTACTATGGAATCATTCTTAGAATATAATGACTTTTCTACCAGCACAGGGGTAATTGAAAAGGTTAAAAAGAACAAAGCTAGTGACCGGTATGAAGGGGAATAATTGGTGCTTTCGCCTTCAAGATCAACTAAAGAAAAGCTAATGTTCAAATATTTGTTGGCTAGGTATCAGTGCAAAAGCCAACAAATTCAAAGTAAAAGAAAAGCTGATTTTTAACAGAGTAATCAAGCTAATCAGCAGCATGCTTCTCAATTAACAGAAGAAAATAACATTGGTCAAATCACCAGGATTATCACTATGGGCTTCCAAATGGCTGGTTTGACCAATATCAAGAACAAGCTCATAGGTAGCAAAGATCAACAAGTAATTATCCTATAAGCGCATATCCACCATGGATGTGGTTTCCACTGTGGATAATGGCAGATTCTTTCATGAATAATGAATCTGGAAACAACTGAAAATCTGTGTATGAGCATCTAGTTTTTCCAAAAGGTCAAAATGATAGTTCTTCCTGTAGTACTGATCGCTTTACCAAAAGAATGAAGGATGAATCGTCTGATATTGATATTAAGCTTCAGTCTAGCAAAACCATTAAGCATAATGGAGGAAGAAAGTTGATTGATCGACCGGTGAAAACCAAGCAAAAAAACCACAATGGTTACTGTTTAGGCTCACTAGATCACAAAGACATCAACTAAATATGCTTAGAAAACAAGAAGAATATGAAGTGAGGGCTGAAACTTATGGGACAAAGCTTCAATGAAGTGAAGCCCTAGAAAGAACCTAAGAGATAGTGTCATCCAAAGTCCATCATCCAAGCACCATTAAAAGACAACAAAGAGATATCTGACTTGGATAATGATACTATGTTGCCAGGTGATTGTGGTGAAAAACTTGGGCTCGTGGGTAGAGCTACATTAATATGCTTTTCATTCTGTCAGAAGATTGCAATGCTAAGTTACGTACCTTAAGAGTATACCATAACTAGTAAAATCTTACCAGTGTAATTTCAATTTGATCAATAACGCTTTGCATCGACGTGTTGATAAATTTGTGAGTTACATCTATCTCCTATTTTGAGATTTTGTTCTTGTTCATTATTGCTTCGCATCTATGTTTCATTCAAAATCGACTTTTGTTTAATTTTACTTTTTATTGAATTTGCCAATTTGCTAAAAAAAAATCTAGTACATTGCATATGCTATTAGAAAGTATTGTTCGTAGAAGTACGATGCTACTATCAGAAATTTTCGGATGGAAAAAACTCTTTGTCCAACATGTCCCTTCGTATTGGATTGAGCTATGGATAGAGATGATTGGTAGTTCCTAGGCTGCACTGTGCACCATCGTGTAGTTGTGACATCCCAAAATTTCTAAATTTTTATTTGTTATTTTTTTTTCTAGAATTAATTCTCTCTTTTTGCTATTTTCTAAGCATTATTCTCTTTTCTCGGGTTTTCCAAAAATCACAGAAAATAAAAATACCCCTCCCCTCCAGCTGACGCGTGGACGGCCGGGATCCGCCCACGTCGCTGCTGCCCTCCTGGCCCGCCTTCCCCTCGAGTCGACGCGTGGATGGCTCAGATTGAGCCGAGTCCCACCCCGACCCATCTTCCCCGTCCCCTTCCACTTACCACTGCAGCCGCCCGATCTACTCCCCTTGGTCACGTGGTCGCAATCCGCACCGCCTGCTCCCTCCTCTCTCCTCTCTCCCGCCGACATCCTGGGCCTGCCTATCAGGCATCTCTTCTTCCATGCGCGCCTGCCTTCTTCTTTCCCAGCCACAACGCCGCCATGGCCGTTACGCCGCTTCGTCCTTCTCGGCCATGTTCAGCCCGCATAGGCGCCGCCCCCACTACCTCTCTCATGCGCCCACTCCCCGCACCCATCTCCCACCTTCCCCCCTCCCCACTCGGCCCTATTCGCCCGAAATAGCCACCACCTCCACGAGTTCTCCGGCGAGGAATCCCGCCGCACCCTCCCCTCCCCGACCCTATATAAACCCCCTTGAGCACTGCCACCCCTCGCTCCACCTCGCCCCGTCTCCACTCTCTTGGGTACCCCATCACCCCCGCACCGTGCTCCCTTTTCCCGAGCGCCGCCACCAACTCCGACGAGCGATCGCTGGCAAAGGAAGCTTCCCCAAGCCCCGACGCCAGCACCTTTGGCTTCCCTGAGCTCTCACCGATCTCTCCCGCCCCTCCGCCGAGCTCTAGCGCCGCCCGAGGACCCACTTCGCCAGTGACTCAAGCGCCACCGCCGCCTTCCTCGTCGCCGACCGCTTTCTGGCCCCTTCGGTAAAATCCGTGCCCACCCCCAATTTCCCCATCCTTTCCTCTCTCTATTGCGCCCCTCGCTCGCCGTCGTCATGCTGCCGTTCGCCAGAGCCCTCAGTCCCCGTGCGCCACTCGCCGGTGACTGTGCCACCTCAGCCAGATTAGCCCCCCATGGCAGCCATGCGCCCACCCACGTCAGCGCCACCTAAGCCCAGACCGGCATGGTCAGCAGACCAACCAGCCCACCCTAGCCACCTCAGGGGTGCGCCCTGCGTGGCATGCCACGTAGTACCACCTGGCTGCCAACTCATCACTCAGGTCCACGTGGCAGCCACGTGTGCTGACAGGTCAGCACCAGAGGCCCCTCGACCCATGTGGCAGCCACGTCAGCGCCACATGGCTGCCACGTCAGGAAAATGGCCTAGTCAGCTGACACATCAGCACCATGTCAGCACCCCTACCACCTCAGCCTCCCATCTGGTCTATGAACCTGGTCCATGTAGACCAGGGCCCACCTGTCAGTCTATCCACCCCAAGGCTGACGTCATAATTCCATTTCTCAGTAGGAAAATAATTTGGCTGAAAAATAAAATCCTTGCTGATGTCATAATTCCTATTTTCTTTAGAAAAATAATTCCAAAAAGTCAGCCTTTTTCTTTTTCTCTGATTTTAAACTTCTGAGAGCCTGTTCTTCTCCATCCTAACTCCGATTGAGCCCATTCAAATTTCTAAATTCATCAAAAATTCCCCTATATCCATTTTGCCCTCAATTTAAATATTTGGAGTTTATTTGAATTTGGTGGGTTATTTTCACATGTAGACTACGACGATTCCAGAGAGTTCTACGACGACGAGTCACACCTAACTACGGAGCAAGGCAAGTCACACACTTTGACCATGTTGTACCCAGTTTGCAAATAAAATTATTTCGATTTAAATTATATTGCATGCTTAATTTTATTCAATGTATATCAAAATCAGTTTTAAATTTAGTTATTGCCTACTTGTTAATTCTTCAATTGATATTGAATTTCTCCGATACCTTTTCACCCTAGATTAAAACTGTAGTTAGTACACTATTATGGCTAGAGAATTTTTATAGCAAACGCTTAGCCTTGCATAGGTATAACTTAGGCTTGGGACATCATTTTCACATAAATGACAAGCTTTTGAAATGTATTCTTGACTTCGGTGAGTCAAGAAGGATGGTAAAATTATTATAAAATAAAATATAAAATCTGGTTTAGACTTAGTCTAATGGTTAGGTGGTGGGTGTAGGCATGCACTGTTGTTCGGAGACACAAGGTTGATTGTCGGGCACATGGGGTATATGGTTGAGCCTAAGTCAATTAAGGATCGGTCTGTGAGCTACTATTGCAAAGCCCTATCGTACTACCACAAGGCTGGTATGGGACAGTCCTAGCTGAATAATTTGCGGGTCCCAACCTGAATCTCGTCGTAGGTTGGAAGTGAGCGTGGCGTAGGCCATGAAAAGTCTCACTCGACTCAGGAGGAGGTCCCAGTCTGGTGGATTCCTTACTGGAGTGAAACCTTAGAGTTGGCTTGGTCAGGTTGAAAGCTTTGCATTGTAAAGGCCTTGTCATGATCTCCTCGCTGCACACCAAAGGAAGTGTGTAATCCGGTGGTAATCCGGGATGATCATGTCTTGTGAGTAAAGTTGTACAACATCTGCAGAATGTATAATCTATCCTGGATAGCCGTGCCCATGGTCATGGACATGCTGAGTAAAGTTTTTCGTGGATTAGACTTTGTTTTTCAAAATGTTTTGTGAAAATCTGGTGGATGGATGGAATCCATGAGTGGTTGGAAACGTGTGGATGGATGGAATCCATACGAGTTGATTTTGGAAAAGATGGTCTGGGTGGGACGCCCGTGGATAGGTTGGTGTTTGGTCAGAGCCTACACTAACGGTAGTATTTTTAATTACAAGTTCAGTCTTTACTTACTGTATTAAATTTAGCAATTTCAATCTATTTACTGTATTTCTTTAAATGATGTTTTATGCTCAAACTAACCCTATAAGCCTTTCATTGATGCCTTTATCATTATTATGCATTTCTCCGTGTGATTTGTGGGGTATAAGTTTGTACTCACCTTGCTATCTCATCTCAGAGGAGGACGCTTTCGACTACGGTGAGGACCTGGATGAGTAGGAAGCGTCTTGCAGTCGTCTGCCTGTGGGCAGTCAGTCAGGCTTCACTAGATATCATTTTGTTTCCGCTGTTATTTCTTTTATTTGTGCTATCTGTGTAAGATTTGGCCATAAGGCCGTACTCTTTTATTTAATATAGTTAGTCATTTGTGCTTGATATGTATCTTTGTTCCACTGTGTGCACTAGCTGATCCTGGAGTAATGCGATTTACACAGAGGGTTTCAGAGTTGTTGCTCCGGGATTCGACAGTAGCGTAGATAGCTTGAGAAATTTCGATATTTGACACTGAATACGTGTGCCTCTCAACTTTTAACCCCCAATTCGCACGCCTTTGGAAATTTAACCCTGTCACTGCGAATTCTTTTGATTCAAGGAATTCTCCTCATTTTCTCTCCTTTCCTATTTTGACACTTGTCACTGCGAAAATGAAGAGAATCCCTTGAATCAAAAGAATTCGCAGTGACAGGGTTAAATTTTCAAAGGCGTACGAATTGAGGGTTAAAAGTTGAGAGGCGCACATATTCAGTGTCAAATATCGAAATTTCTCAGATAGCTTGGTGACTAGAAGGATAGCCATCTAGAAATATGCCAGCCTTAGGAGTAGGAGCGCACAAACCAGATGGCTACACACATCTGGTAGCTACTGTTTCTGTAGGTCTATTAGGGAATTAAATTAGCTAGTCTTAGTTTATATGATTCAATTATGGTGAATGAGCATCCGAGCTAAGAGTAGAGCTGGGAGTTGGGCTAGGCTTATCTGTGCCAGCTCGAGGCCCGGCTGGCCTGGCACGGCCAAAGCATAGCACGGGCACACCACATGGGGGTCGTGCTAGTTTGCCACGAATGGTAGGCCGGGCCTGGCTTGGAAAGCTAGCCCATCAGGTAGCACAGCATGGCACGACATATCATGCTGTGCTCGAGCCAGCACAACCCGGTGAGCATGGCCAGCATGGGGGGGGCGGCATGGTCGGCAAGCCAGCGCCCACGGTCGCCTTGGCCTCCCGCTTCTCGTTGCCCTCCCATGATCCTATTGCCATCCCATGGATTCCCCAACCCCCACAAGCCATCACAAAGCAGAGAGAGGGGGAGTAGACGACTAGAGCGAAAGGAGTATATCGGATCGAAGAAGTTGTGGCCCTGGTGGTCAACGGCGACGACGGCGAGCCTGGCCTTGATGAAGTGCATGGCGGTGAGCTGGGCCATCCAGCTGGACTCACCGGTGCAGCCGTGGCGATAGCGACGGCGCCAAGGATAGGAGCACACTACTATAAAAGGTGCTATACTGTATGCTTACATCATAGACAGTTTTCAGGAACCTTCTGTGTTGTAATTATCACACACGGTTCATACGAATAACCATCTATGGTATTTTCATAGACGGTTATTCATACGAACCATATGTGATAATGCAATACATCACAAATGCTTCTTACTAGTACCCGTCCATGATAATTCATAAACAGTTCTCGATAAAAACCGTCTGTGATAATGGTAGACATCACAGATGGTTATTTATTTAAATTGTCTATGATATTTCACAAACAGTTTTTATTACAAACCATTTGTGATAATGAAGTTATTACAGATGATTTGTACAAAAAAATTGTCTGTGATACGTTTCCTGCCTCGCAATCCCCTAAAATTTTATAATCTCCCGCCTGAGATGAATTCGAGTCTGAGTAGGATTCCATTCCGGGACACCTTTACTGAAATGGGCATAACTTTTGCATACGGTGTCTGTTTTCGATGTTCTTGTACTCATTGAAAAGCTAACGATGAGCCTGATCCACACAAATTGACCGGTTAGTGCCAGTTACCCTCTAAGACTCCCAAAATTGGCCATCTTTAGCCCGAAATTTGCATCACAAGTTTTCGATTTCTATTTTTACCAAAATTTTTTATCTTTTTTTTGGAATTTGGGGTTTGTCTCATCTGCAAAGTTGTAAATCTCATCAAAACCTTTCAAATGAGCATATATAAGCCATATAAAACTTTGCTATTTCATCTTTTGAGACTAGTTGTTTACATTATACCGATATATATATATATATATATATATATATATATATATATATATATATATATATATATATATATTGCAATTATGTATCATAGACGATTTGTGGTTCAAACCATTTGTGATAATTATGTCTCTGACCACTGGGCCTATCGATCCTCCCCAACCCATTCCTAGCCAATAGAAACCCATCAACCCCTACCCCACGGATCGTAGCTCCACCTCTCCATCCCCGCGCAAAGGGTGAATCTACTTCTTTGCCATCTCAGTCTCAAGCACCCTCCAAGTGGAATTCTGTCTCGGAGCTGAACCACTACTTGGAGCATGATTTTGCAAATATTAATCTTGATCTTACTGGCAGAGGCAAGATAGACTTGCTCGAGTGGTACAAGAACAAGTGGATATTTTCCATGGTGTCACATTTCGCACAGGATGTTCTCCTAGTGCCGGTGTCCACCGTCTCTTCAGAAGTAACATTCAGCACGGTAGGGAGGATAATCGAAGAAAGGAGATCATCCCTCATGCCCAAGATAGTAGAGGCAATCACATGCGCCAAAGACAGAGAATTAGCTAAAGAGCGGCAATAGCATCAACTGTAAGATTTTGAAATCGTGCAGGCGTATGCTGACCTCGAACGTATGAACTACCTGGACATTGATAATTAGATACTATGTACGCATGTTGTTATATTTAGCATGCACATATATCGTTACTGTACTATTTTCCTTACTCGGCGAACCCTACTCTGGGGCGTAAGGTTTTTAACAAGATAATAACATTGTATTTTTAGAGTATGAAGGAAATTCTACTTTTCCCTGAAATATTTACGTCATTGCATGCCCATGTTTTTATGCAACTAATTCAATTTTAACTATTTTTTAATGAGACAGATATGAGAGAAAGGAAGATGACGGCCGCCACGACATGAACACCGGTACGGCTGGGCTTTGGGGTGTGCTTGAGCCTGGCCGATGGCAAGACGGGCCGGCATGGTACAGCATGGCGAGGTGACTGAGCCGAACCGATATAGCACGGAACGGCCCAAACACGATAAGCCTAGACCGCGGCACCATGCCGACCTCTAGCTGGGAGCACCATACCACATACCGACGGCACAGATAGGGGTGCAGCCGTGCAGCTGAGCTCGGGGTCAGCCGCAACTTTTCGTTGTAGAAACCCTGGTCATACTATATATATTCCAGGACTAGTCAGGTCAATAGCAGAAAGCACGGTTAAAAACAGATAAAAAAAATAGATACAGAGAAGAAGTGCAGGAAACCATATTGTGCTTCATCAAGCTGCTCAATTAGAAAAAAACTGAATAAAAATACATACCAAGAGCGGCATAATGAACATAATTCCACTGTAGTCACCGGGCCAATGCCCATCGTGTGCTTGCAAAGTAGAGTATTGATTAAGAGCTCGTCTCAACGAAGCTAGTATCATTTCTTCCGTGACTTCTTCATCATCATTAAGCTTGACGATCGGAAGATCTGCTCGAGGACTGTTTACTTTTGCATACTGCAAGAGTGGTACAATAAAAGATTATTGTGACAGATTCTAGAATAATAGAATACTCGATAGAAAAGGTCCCCATACAAGAAATTGCCCTGTTATTTTGGTTTTTATTTGGGTTTTTAAGATGGCGCGGATGGCGACGACTCATATTGTTTTAAACTCCAAAAATTATTTAGAAAATTCATTTTGAAAAGTCATCTATTCATTTTGATTTTTAAAGAAGTTTAAAAGCTAAAAATAAAAAACCTTAAAGAAAGAGTGTGATGGGCATATTGGTTTCGCAACTTTGTCATTTCATGGCAGGTCTATCGTCGGGCCTTGACCCTTCCAGGGATCCATTAGGGTAGTTGGCCAGATGGGCGACTAGTCGATCACCGGCCGAAAAACATATGATACCTCGTTTAGGGCCCAATTCGCTTCGGTCTAGTGCGGACACTGGACTAATGAACTACCCCTCTCTCTAAAAAGAAGACTAATGAAACTTCGGAGCTAGTAAAATGTCTAAGCTTAACTCTTTGGCTTTGTTTCCTTGTAGATAAAACAAGGGAGTGTCCAGTATGCCATACCTGATTAAGTGTATGCCAACATTTCAAATAACCTCTACATTCAACGTTTTGGCTATTTGGAATGAGGAATCCAAAAGGAGTTTTTGGAGGTATTATACTGTGAAGTTCCTCCGAAATTTCTTCGTTCGAAACAAAGGCCTTAACGTGTATTGACGCTGCTTTTTTAGCTCACGTACATCATTAGTATTACTAAATTTTGAAGCCAAATAGCTTACGGAGGGGGCACCACTAAGAATACAAATTAGCATTTTGTAACTAATGATTTTTGTACCTAGCCTTTTTTTTAGAGGATGTACGTAGCCTAAGCCTAGGTTTTGGACTGGGCCTGGCTTGAGAAACTGCAAACCAGGCCAAGCCCAGCCGAACGCAACTGGCTCGGAGAAATTTACTATGGCCCCGCACCATATCCTGGGGCCAAGTTGGATAACCAGACTAAACTATTGGGTAGGACATGAGCCGAGGTCAGCCGGAGTGAATAAAATAGAGTGCAAATCGGTCCAAGCTGAGCATGAGCAATCTTTTTGTTCAGGCCTAGTGATACAATCCTCTTAAAAAAAATATAGTGATACAAACTCCAGAACGAAGTCTCTTGGATTACATGCTATTTAAATTAAAATAAAAGGAAATTTAGATGCAATACTCTGCAATGATTACTTTTTTATTGTCTATATAACACACTCAACTAAAATCAGTGCTTTTAGTAAAAAGAATTGACCGTTGGACCGAGATGGACGTTCAAGATCTCTCCTCTCATTCCCCTATATATACAACCTCCTTCACGTCGTCTCGACTGTCTTTGACGCTGGAGATTACTAAACAGAATTTAATTTGTTGAGAAAGAAGGGTGCATTCGGCGAAGGAGGCAACCAGGTCAGTGGCAATTAATTTGGCGGATAGATCTCCCTTTTTTTTTATAGTAGATGTCCATGCGTTGCTGAGATCGTCTGCTCTAGATCTATCCTTCCTGACCCTACTGGTTTTGTGGTTCTTACTCACCTCCGGTGGTGCACACCTCGTCCGAGCCGGTGTACTCTGCCTCCCTGTTCGTCGTCCGTGCCAGTGTACTCTATGTCTTGATTGTTGACCTCGGTGGTGTACACTTTCATTCCATCGTTGTCTTCGGTTGTGTACACTAACGCCTCACCAACCACAATGGGTTGGTCCGCTCACCTCCCCCCACCCACATGCCACCACCGCGTCACCTCCAGTCCCTGCAGCTCCTCCTGGCCAACGGCTCCACCCCACGCTTCACCAAACCCATCACACTGGATCCACCATCCCCGAGGTCACCGCCATTGTATGCACAATCTCTGAGGTCGCCACCTTCAGTTCCGGCTAGTACACCTCCACCTCCGGTACTTCGCTGGGTCATCATGCTCTTCGATGGTGTCTCTAACCACATGACCGCCTGATCTCGGGGTCATTGTCCTCGACACTAGCATTCTCCACCTTGGCGCAGCGGATCCGACGGACCCTAAGGTCATCGTATATGAATCTAGCATCCCTGAGGTCACCACCGCTGGATCTGGTCGTCCTTCTGTTCACTACCGTTAGATTAGGCCCTCCTCACAATGAGACAGTGGGGGCAGTGGTAGATCTAAGAACATGAAGTCGTAACTGGAATTCGCCCATCATGCCGACAGAAAAGGAGAAGTGGAAGGTGGCAGCGCTAGCGGAGGAGAGTCGAAGAGAGGCCTTTATCACCAGATTTGACTATCATTGTGCTGCTGCCACAAGACCCGAGGGAGAAGCTAGAGTCTAGTGGATCTGGTGATCCCTGACCATTACGCTTCTGGATCCGACAATTCACGACCGCAACGACACCAGATATAGCCATCCTCAATCCTAGTGCCACCGTCTTCCTCCTCCCTACAACTACCTCCTCCTTGCTCTTTGAGCCCAATTATCGCTTGGTGATGGCCCTTTTGCTTGTCGTGGGCATTGGTCACTAGCGCCACCACTCAGCATTAAGCTGCCCTACAAAACTAGTAAGATGTTGGCGCAAGGCATGGAAGAGGGATAGTTTTAGAAGAGGTTGATCGAAGTGAGGAGAGGGACATCGTTGAATAGGACATGAGAATAGCGAGATTGCCTAGAAGTTGGGGCCACAAGGGTGTGGCCGCATGGAGAAGGAAGAGGAGCGGTTGGCATGTAAGGCAACGAGTAGTTTGTGGAGGGCGTCGGCTGACGACACAGGCCCACATATCGTAGTATGTCAAGAGGAGATGCGAGAATGCGCTGCGATAGAAAGAAGGTAGGGGAAGATGATGAATGAACAAACTCTCCTTTTATATTAGTAGAGATAACTAGTAAGATGCCCATGCATTGCCAAGATCGCGTGCTCTGGATCTACCCTCCCTGACACCGTTGGCTTCGTGGTTCTTCCTCACCTCCAGCTGTGCACACCTCGTCCAAGCTGATGTACTCCTCCTTCCTATTCATCATCCATGCAAGTGTACTCTATGTCTTCCTCGTTGACCTTGGTGGTGTACACTTTTGTTCTGTCCTTGTCTTCCGTTGTGTACACTATTGCCTCGCCAACCACAATGTGTTGCTCCCCTCACCTCCCCCACCTGCGTACCACCACCGTGTCACCTCCACTCCTTGTTCCCCTCTTGGCCGGTGGCTCTACCCCACGCTTCACCAGACCCATCACCACCGAATCCACCATCCCCGAGGTCACCTCCACCTAATTCACCATCTCTGATGTCGCCACCTTCAGATCCGGCTGATATACTACCACCTCCGATACTCTACTGGCTCCACCCCATGCTTCACCAAGCTCGTCACCACCGGATCCACCCTCCCTAAGGTCATCTCCCCCAGATGCACCATCTCTGTAGTCGCCACCTTTGGATTTAGTTGGTACACCTCCACCTTTGGATCTAGTTGGTACACCTCCACCTTCAGATCCAGTTGGTACACCTCCAGCTCTGTACTCCGCTGGGATCATCGTGCTCTTCGCTGGTGTCTCCAACCCCATGACCACCTAATCTTGGGGTCATTATCCTTAACACCAGCATTCTCCACCTTGGCGCTACGGATCCGACAGACCCTGAGGTCGTCATTTCTGAATCTAGCGCCTGTGAGGTCGCCACCGCTGGATTCAGTCGTCCTTGTGTTCACTCCATTAGATTAGGCCCTCCTCATAATGAGGCAGTGAGGGTGGTGATGAATCAAGAACATGGAGTCATAGCTGGAATCGACCCACCACGCTGGCAGAAAAAGGAGAAGTGGAAGGTGGCAGCGCTAGTAGAGGAGAGTCAAAGAGAGAGGCCTCTGCTACTGGACCCGAGGGAGAAGCCAAGATCCAGTGAATATGGTGATCCCTGGCCATCATGCTATTGGATCCGACCATCCCCAACCCCGACGACACTAGATATAGCCATCCTCGATCTTGGTACCACCATCTTCCTCCTCCTGTCGCTGCCTTCTCCTTGCTCTTCGAGCCCAGTCACCGCTTGATGATGGCCCTTCTGCTTGTCGTAGACATGGGTCATGAGTGCCACCACTCCTCGCTGATCTGCCCTGCAAAACTAGTAAGATGCTGGTGCAAGGCATGGAAGAGGGATAGTTTTTGAAGAGATGTCCAAACTGAGTAGAGGAGCAGCACTGATCAGGACATGAGAATAGCGATATTGGCTAGCGGTTGGGTCCTCAGGGGTGTGGCCACATGGAGAAGGGAAGAGAAGCAGTTGGGGTGTGAGGCTGCAAGTAGTTCGGGGAGGGAGTTGGTTGATGACACAGATCCATATATCGGAGTATGCAAGAGGAGATGCGGTAGTACGCTGCGGTAGGGAGATGGAAGGTGAAGATGGTGAATAACCGAACTCCCCTTTTATATTAGTAGAGATAACAAGTAAGATGCTTGTGTATTGCTGAGATCACGTGCTCTGAATCTACCCTCCCTGACCCTACTGCTTTGTGGTTCTTCCTCACCTCCAACAGTGTACACCTCATTCGAGCCAGTGTACTCCTCCTCCCTATTGGTCATCCGTGCTAGTCTACTCTATGTCTTGATCGCTGACCTCAACGGTGTACACTTTGTTTCGTCCTTGTCTTCGGTTGTGTACACTAATGCCTCGCCAACCACAACGGGTTGCTCCCCTCACCTCCCCCCACCTGCGCGCCACCACCACGTCACCTCCACTCCCTGCACCTCCTCCTAGCTAGTGGCTCCACCCCACACTTCACCGAACTCTTCACTACCAGATCCACCACCCTCGAGGTGACCTTCACCGAATGCACCATCTCTGAGGTCACCACCTTCGGATCCGGCTGGTACACCTCCACCTATGCTACTTCACTGGGATCATTGAGCTCTTTGCTGGTGTCTCTAACCCCATGACCGCCTGATCTTGGGGTCATTGTCCTCGACACTAGCATTCTCCACCTTGGCTAGCAGATCTGACAGACCTTGTGGTTGTCGTGTTCGAATCTAGGATCCATGAGGTCACCACCACTGGATTCAGTCATCCTCGTGTTCGCTGCCATTAGATCAAACCCTCCTCACAATGAGACAGTGGGGGTGACGACGGATCAAGAACATGGAGTCGTACCTAGAGTCGGCCCACCACACCGGCAGAAAAGGAGAAGTGGAATGTGGCAGTGCTGGTGGAGGAGAGTCAAAGAGAGAGGCCTCTGTCATAGGATCTAACCATCCTTGCACTGCTGCCACCAGACCCGAGGAAGAAACCAAAGTCTAGTGGATCTGCTGATCCCTGGCCATCATGCTGTTGGATTCGATCATCGTCGACCTGGATGGCACTAGATATAGCCATCCTTGATCCTAGCACCACCCTCTTCCTCCTGCCCACCGCTGCCTCCTTCTTGCTCTTCGAGCCTAGTCATTGCTTGGTGATGGCCCTTCTACTAGCCGTGGGCATCAGTCACCAGCGCCACTGCTGAGCACTGATCTGCCGCAAAACTAGTAAGACGTTGTTAAAAGGCATGGAAGAGGGATAGTTTTGTAAGAGATTGATCAGAGTGAGGAGAGGGGTGACACTAATTAGGACACGAGAATAGTGAGATTGGCTGGCAGTTGGGGCCTCAAGGGTGTGGCTGAGTGGAGAAGGGAAGAGGAACGGTTGGGGTGTGAGGCCGTGAGTAGTTCGGGGAGGGAGCCGACTGATGACACAGGCTCACATATCAGAGTATGTCAAGTGGAGATGCGAGAGTACACTACAGTAGGGGGAAGGAAGGGAAAGATGGTGATCAAACAAACTCACCTTTTATATTAGTAGAGATAACTAGTAAGATGCAAGTGTGTTGCCGAGATCACGTGCTCCAGATCTACCCTCCCTAACCCCAAGCGGTGTACACCTTGTCTAAGCCAGTATACTCCTCCTCCCTGTTCGTCGTCTATGCCAGTGTACTTTATGTCTTCGTCGTTGACCTCGGTGGTATACACTTTTGTTCCGTCATTATCTTTGGTTGTGTACACTAACACCTCACCAACCACAATGGGTTGCTTCCCTCCTCCCCTCACCTGCGCGCCACCACCGCGTCACCTCCACTCCCCATGCCTCCTCCTGGCCAGTGGCTCCACCTCACGCTTCACCAGACCCGTCACCACTGGATCCACCATTCCTAACTACACCTCCACCGGATGCACCATCATGGTGTCGCCACCTTTGGATCTGGCTGGTACACTTCCAACTCCGGTACTCTGTTGGGGTCATCGTGCTCTTCGTTAGTGTCTCCAACCCCATGGCCACCTGATCTTGGGGTCATTGTTCTTGACACCAGCATTCTCCACCCTAGCCAGCAGATCCGATGGACCCCGAGGTTGTCGTGTCCAAATCTAGCATCCCTGAGGTCACCAATGATGGATCCAGTCATCCCCGTGTTCGCCATCGTTAGATCAAGTATTGCCTCACAATGAGACAATGGGGGCGGCGACAGATCAAGAACATGGAGTCGTAGTTGGAGTTGGCTGACCTTGCTGGTAGAAAAGGAGAAATGGAAGGTGGCAGTGCTGGTGGAGGAGAGTCGGAGAGAGAGGATTTTGTCATTGGATTCGACCATCCTTGCGCTGCTGCCACCAGACCCACGGGAGAAGCCAGTGTCCGATGGATCTGGTGATACCTGATCATCACACTGCTGGATCCAACTATCCTTGACCCCAACAGCACCAGACATAGCCATCCTCGTTCTTGGCGCCACCATCTTCCTCCTCCCCACTACTGCCTCCTCCTTGCTCTTCGAGCCCAGTCGCCGCTTGGTGATGGCCCTTCTGCTTGTCGTGGGCATCGGTCACCAGCGCCACCACTCATCACTGATTTGCCCTGCAAAACTGATAAGACAATGTTGCAAGGCATGGAAGAGGGATAGTTTTAGAAGAAGTTGATCGGAGTGACGAGAGGGGTGTTGCTAACCAGGACATGAGAATAGTAATATTGGCTAGCAGTTGGGGCCTCAAGGGTGTGGCCGCTTGGAGAAGGGAAGAGGAGCGGTTGGGGTGTGAGGCCGCAAGTAGTTCGGGGAGGGAGCCGGCTGACGACACAGGCCCACATATCGGAGCATGTCAAGAGGAGATGTGGGAGCACGCTATGGTAGGGAGAAGGATGGGGAAGATGGTGAACGAACAAACTCCAGTTTTATATTAGTAGGGATATACACGCTGTGTGAGTATCACAGACGGTTTTTGGTTCGAGCCGTCTGTAATAGTTTTCTTCACAGACGGTTTTAGTTACAAACTGTCTGTGTTGTCTTTATCACAAACGGTTCTAGTTACAAACCGTGTGTGTTGCTTTATCACAAATGGCTCACAAACCGTCTGTGATAACCTTCGATTATCACTCACATAAATACAGACGGTTCAGAAAACCTTCTGTGATGACAGTTCTGAACCGTCTGTGATATGCACGCTGTTGCCATGTCTATATCTCCCCGTTTATCAATTAGTGATATTGTTGATTGGCATGGCCCAGCAAAATGTCGAAATTTCAACGCAGGAAAATAAACAAAACAGATCATGGATCGAAACAAACCCATTTAATTACGGCTGATTTGTGGTGAGCTACCAATAGATGCACCATCAGCTTGGCGTGAACGCAACAAAGTGACTTAACTAATTAGATATGTACCCTAAATCCAGTTAGGGCCTTTGTAAGATTTGTGATGACGATGTAAACGTCCGGGAGTGGGTGACCGTCTTCCACAAGGCTGACTGGATCTCTTCGCTTCTTTTCCCAACAGCCGTCTAACCGCGCGGCCAATACGTACTGCGGTGACTCAGCGGCACGGTGCGCTGCCACTGCGCCCTCCTTCGCCCATGCACTATGCCGGCGCCCTCTCTCTCTCGGCTGCCGGTGCCGCCGCATCCCACTGCCGGTGAGACACACACACTTCCCGCCATTCAACTTGTGGCCATTCAGGAAACGAGAAACAGCTCATGCATGAACCTCTAGGCACACCCAACAATGTTTTTTAGCAGCGCTTCTATGCATCATCCTTCTAATACAAGTCGTATAAATCTTAAAGCAAGAGAAGTCACAGTCCACCCTTACAAGAAGAAAACCAGATCAAAAAATGATTAAAAGTGTCGATCCGCATTTTCAAAAAGAAACGAATTCTTTCCAAACTAGTGCATGTGCACTCACTTATTTTTGTTCCTCTCCTTTTGCCACTAATTATTCTCTCTCTTTGTGAAACCGTCTGTGATGTACACTATTACATACGGATTTAATTTGGAGGCCGTCTGTGGTATTTGTGGCGAGAAAAAGGAGTATCACAGATGGTTCTTACTGCTGAACCGTCTGTGATACTGGAATATCACAGACGGTTTTATAATAAAAACCGTTTGTGATAATCTGGAATATCACAGACAGTTTTTATTATAAAACCGTCTGTGATACTGGAGTACCACAGACGGTTTTATAATAAAAACCATCTGTGATACTCCATTATCATAGACGGTTTTAAAATAAAAACTGTCTGTGATACGTTTTCCGCCTTGCAATCCCTCAAATTTTCATATTTTCCCGCTTAAGTTCGAGTATGATTCAATTTTGAGTCACGTTCAGTAAAATGGGCATAACTTTTACATATGGTGTCCATTTTCGACGTTCTTGTACTCGTTGAAAAGCTAACGACGAGACCGATCAAAAAAAAAAACCGGCCCGCTTGCGCCAGTCGCCTTCCAAGACCCTGAAAATCGGCCATCTTTGGACCTAAACCTGTGTCGCAAGTTTTTGGTTTTTGTTTTTGCCCTTTTTCTTGGTCTTCCTTTCAGAATTTGGATTTTGCTTCAACTGAAAAGTTGTAGATCTCATTGAAACCTTTCAAATGAGTATATATAAGCTATATAAAACTTTGCTATTTTATCTTTTCAGACTAGTTGTTTATATTTCATCGGTATATAAAATTTTGTGCTCTAATTCACAGACGATTCTATATATAGAACCGTCTGTGATATTCATTCATCACAGACGGTTCTATATATAGAACCGTCTGTGATAATCTGATCACTGGGCCCGTCGATCCTCCTCAACCCAATCCTAGCCAATAGAAATCCACCAATCCTCACCCCACGGATTGTAGCTCCGCCTTTCTGTCCCCGCGCCAAAAAATTTCGAACTCCCGCCTCTCCCTTTCTCTCCCTCCCCTATAAATATAACCAAAACCCAGCCTCCTTGCTGTTCTCCTCCTCCTTGCTATCCTCCTCCTTGCTGTTCTCCTCCTCCTTGCTGTCCTCCTCCTTGCTGTTCTCCTCCTCCTTGCTGCCTCCTCCTTGCAGATGACGCACAAGTCTACGGGAGGCAAGACACTGCAGAACCAACTAGCTCATGCCAACCGTGCAAACGCTCAATCAACGCCGACGATGGTGGGCTTCAAAGACATTCAGCTCATGCGTTGTATCAGGGGCGAGAAGGCATAGAGGATCTTTGCTTTTTTCTCTGTTCTTGTTGTGTAACCTGCTCGTTGTTTTGGGATATTGTAATGGTATGTTCTAATCTTAATAAAAATGGATGTTTTATGTTTGTAAAATGAATTGAGATATGAATTGGATGTATACATGTACATGTTGATCTGCTTGTTTCAGAGGGCATATGTAGCATTTCCTGAGGTTAGCCAATAAACAGAAATAGGTTTAGGAGTAGAAAGGAAACTAAAAACCGTCTGTGATAGTTATAATCACAGACGGTTTTTAGTTAAAAACCGTCTGTGATTTACAAATATCACAGACGGTTTTTAGTTAAGAACTGTCTGTGATATAACTAAAAACCGTCTGTGATTATAACTATCACAGACGGTTTTTAGTTAAGAACCATCTATGATATTTGCACCACAGACGGTTTGAGAACCGTCTGTGTTGACCTCGTATTATTACTGACCCATAAATTCAGACGGTTCACAAAACCGTTTGTGATGACGTTTTTGAACCGTCTGTGATGACTTTTTCTGTAGTAGTGATAGTTAAACAAAGGAGTGCACCAAATGGAAACACATCATACACGTACTTGCATGCGCATGAGGAGGTCCTGGGACTCCCTCTTCTGGAAGCGGTGCTTGGTGAACTCACGGCGTAGCCTCTCAACCTCGGCGCGCTCCTCCGGTGTACCGGCATCAGGGTCAAACTCCCACACTGCCCTACCCAGGAAGCTGTTGCTCGTCCGCAGCAATGGGTTTCCTCCCTCGGCGATCTTTAGTCTCCACATGGTTATAGGTGAACAGCAGGCAACTCTGGAAGCTAGCTTTTATAGAAGGGGAACCACCTAACTCGACTAATAACTCCAATCTATTTTTCAAAAATGGAGGTAGTTTTGTATCAATTTTTTATAGAAAAAATCGATAATTTGACACTCAAGAGTGTGATATTTCAGATGTGGGAGCACGCTATGGTAGAGAGAAGGATGGGGAAGATGGTGAACGAACAAACTCTATTTTCATATTTGTAGGGATATGCACGCTGTTGCCACGTGTGTATCTCCCCGTTTATCAATTAGTGATATTGCTGATTGGCATGGCGCAGCAAAAAGTCGAAATTCCAACGCAGGAAAATGAACAAGACAGATCATGGATCGAAACAAACCCATTTAATTAAGGCTGGTTTGTGGAGAGCTACCAATAGATGCACCATCAGCTTCACGTGAACGCAAGAAACTGACTTAACTAATTAGATATGTACCCTAAATCCAGTTAGGACCCTTGTAAGATTTGTGATGACGATGTAAACGTCCGGGAGTGGGTGACCGTCTTCCACAAGGCTGACTGGATCTCTTCGCTTCTTTTCCCAACGGCCGTCCAACCGCGCGGCCACTACGTACTGCGGTGACTCAGCGGTACGGTGCGCTGCCACTGCGCCCTCCTCCGCCCATGCACTATGCCGGCGCCCTCTCTCTCTCTCTCAGATGCCGGTGCCGCCGCATCCCACTGCCGGTGACACACACACACACACACACTTCCCGCCATTCAACTTTTGTGGCCATTGATGCAACGAGAAACAGCTCATGCATGAACCTCTAGGCACACCCAACAATGTTTTTTTAGCAGCGCTTCTATGCATCACCCTTCTAATACAAGTTGTATAAATCTTAAAGCAAGAGAAGTCACAGTCCACCCTTACAAGAAGAAAACCAGATCCAAAATGATTAAAAGTGTTCGCATTTTTCAAAAAGAAACGAATTCTTTCCAAACCAGTGCATGTGCACTCACTTATTTTTGTTCCTCTCCTTTTGCCACTAATTATTCTCTCTCTTATGCCAAAGCGCCGGGATATTATGTTCACTTTCTGGTACAATTATCGTGGTCTTGTAACCTTATTTATCACCTTTGTTAGGAATAGTCCCAGATAGATTGTGGAAAAGGAGAAAGCACAATTTATAAGTGTGAGGGAGCCTCCACCCGTTGGACTAGTTTTTTAGGGGGAGAAGGCTCAATACCACTTATAAGTATGTTGCTCCGTGGGCTTAGTTTTGTTCAGCCCATTTAAACCTGTGGCCCAGGAGATAAACCCGGTTGGACCTAGGCATGCGGCCAGGGTCCAAAATGCAACAAATGGTATCAGAGCCTAGGCGCCTAACATCTCCCAGGAGTGCGGTGTGCACAATCCATGTGTGAGGGGGAGATTGTTAGGAATAGTCCCACATAGATTGTGGGAAAGGAGAAAGCACAACTTATAAGTGTGAGGGAGCATCCACCTGTTGGACTAGTCTTTTAGGGGGAGAAGGCCCAATACCACTTGTAAGTATGTTGCTCCGTAGGCTTAGTTGTGTTCAGTCCATTTAGACCTGTGGCCCAAGAGGTAAACCCGGTTAGACCTAGGCAAGCGGCTAGGGCCCTAAATCCAACAACCTTGCAAGGAGAAACTTATGAAGTACATCTTCTAACTATAAAACAAGCAATACTGGACGTCTTATCACAGACGGTTCATGTGGAGCAGTCTGTGCTTTGATTATTACAGACGGTTCATGACTAAAACTGTCTCTGAAACTATCATAGACAGTTAGATTTAAAAGTCGTCTGTGATATACGAATTATCACAGACGATTTTTAACTAGAACCGTCTATGAAACCATCACAGATGGTTAGCTTTAAAACCGTCTGTGATGTACGAATTATCATAGACGGTTTTTAACTAGAACCGTCTCTGAAACTACCGTAGATGGTTTTTATTTACAACCATCTGTGTTTTGTTGTTTGTCATATAAACTACAGAAGCTATGTACTGAGACGAGACAAATTCAAGGAAAATTTATTACAAAAGTCCCACAAAAAGATATTCCTAGATCTTAATCTTTTGGGCTTCATATGCTTCTTCTTCGACTTTTGGAGTTGGAGAATCAGCCGCTGAGTTCTCGAATGCCGTGAAGATTGCTCTTGCCCTGTGCACTTTCTCCTCCAGCCTGGGCAAATCATTAGCACGGTCCATAATCTCATAGAGGATGCAATGATAAGCTTCCTCAGAATCGGCTACTTTTGCTTGATCGACAATGTTATCCATGTGTCTCTCCACTGCCGCAAGAGCTTCTTCCACTTGTGCACATTGCAGAAAAGAACGAGGCTAGGGGCGGTTTCCCTTTGCTGAGCGGCAATGAGACACCTCTGTTGACGGCAGATGATGGATGAAAGCGAGTCGAGGAAGGAGAGCTGGGCGAGAGCGGAGGAGCTGCTACGGACGTAAATTGTTGGCCTCTTGTGTGAGGTTACGACCGAACAACTCATAATGGATAGATGAGAGAAAGGAGATCAAAAGAATGTTAGATGCCATTATTGAGAGATCTGGTGAAGAAGATGAGAGGACAGTTTAGAAGAGCTAGCTGGATTAGGGCGTGTATATTTAAGCGTTATCACAGATGGTTCATATTCCAAACCATCTCTGATATTAATATCATGGACGATTCGTATAACCTTATCACAGACAGTTCATATAACAAACCGGTTCGTCCCACCGCTTGGCCCTTATTAATTACCCCCATATACCTTTCCACTGGCAGTCACGGGTGAGTCCATCCACTATATAGTTTCCTGCACCCCCCTCGACGACGCCGACTACCACCGTGAGCTAGCGCCTCCGTTGTGACACCATGGTCGACTGCGTAACACACTCTTGTCGTAAGTTGTTGGATTGCCTCTAGGAATCAACACTCTACAGACTCTGTAGATGCTACTGTACTTTCAGAAGAGGACCAGTGTTTTTCAGAGGAAACCAAAAACAGCTAGGAGATCAGAGAGGTGGAGCAATTTTCTGTATATCTTACTCAAGGAATGCAATGAGAATACAAAGCTTAACCCGTTTTACAACTGACTCAACAGAGAAAATAATCTCTCAACTGTGATCCGATTTTGTCGGACACGCACACATGAGGTCGTGCACAAAGCGATGCTAACTCCGAACTGAAACAAAAGTCTGAAATAAACATGACTCTGAAACCCGGTTCAGTTATCACTGACCTGATCGAGTCAAGATTATTGTCTACATAAGTATCTTAAGAGTGTCTTCCGCAGTCTCACCGTTGTGCCACAATGGTGGCGCTACCGCCGCCTCTCCACTGCCGGTGATATTCAGTCGCCATCCCATGCATCCAACTTGTTCCTCGACCTCGCTGACTACCGCCGTTAGCTAGCGCCTCCGTTGTGACACCAGGGTCGACTGCAAAATATACTCTTGTCATAAGTATCGTAAGAGTGTCTTACTGTCGTGCCACAAAGGTGGCGCTACTACCGCCTCTCCATTGTCGGTGATATCCGGCCGCCATTCGATGCATCAAGTTTCTACTGTCTGCTAGGATCTCTACTTCTTATATATTCTTGCCGTGTTAAAGAGTTGGGCTCGTTATCTTGTTATGCTGTAATGGTGGATTATAATCTTAATGGAAATGAAATGTGTTGTTGTGTTAATTTGCTACTGTATTTGCTTGTTTTCAAAGGGCATAGGTAACATTATTTCTTGAGGCTAGCCAAAAAACAGAAAAAACTTTTAGGTATAGAGTGAACTATCATAGACAGTTTTGTGGTATAAACCGCCTATGAAGAACTATCACATACGGTTCTATATATCAACCGTCTGTGATACTCGTTAATCACAGACGGTTGGTAACTAGAACTGTCTGTGATGTGTGAGTATCACAGACGGTTTTTGGTTTGAGTCGTCTGTAATAGTTTTCTTCACAGACGGTTCTAGTTACAAATCGTTGTAAGCAGGGGACACCAGGATCACACGCCTAGAGCACAACCAAATCAACTACTGTGGCAGATACGGCAAAGTATTGGAAGTGTGTTTCAAGTTCATAACTGAATTCTCTGAATGGATCACGCAATGTCTCAACAACCTTTACTGAATATCTTCAGAATACATAATAAAAGACTACAATTGAATGCTATTTATTCTAGCGCCTAAATTGGATCACAACACCATGATCCATATTAAACGGAAACAAAGTTTCATGCTCACTGCATGTTATTGACTCACACACATGCCTAGTGCGCTTGCCATGGCACTTCACTCCAACGGCTCACAACCAGGATTAAGTCCAACACACTCCTCCCTAATCCTGGTGTGGGCCAAGATTACGAACACCGAGCAAATGTTGCATTGTTGCCAACTTTACTGTCGGTAATGATTTTGTCAAAGCGTCAGCTGTTTGTTCTTCAGTGCAAACTCGCTAGACTTCAATCCGTCCTCCTTCAGTGCAAACTCTCTGATAAAGTGATACTTGGTGTCAATATGTTTACTTCGCCCATGGAAAACATGATTCTTCATTAGCGCGATAGCTGAATTGTTATCAACAAATATCCTCACTGTTCTTGACTCTTCTCCAGTGATCTCTCCAAGCAAACTTCTCAGCCAAAGTGCTTGCGTAGCTGCTGTCGTAGCCGCCATAAATTCAGCTTCACAAGATGAAAGTGCCACAGTTTTTTGTTTTTGTGAGCACCAAGACACCAAGCTATCATTGATGTAGAAAGCCATTTCACCCGTGCTTTTTCTATCATCAAGATCTCCTGCTAAATCACTGTCAGTGTACCCTGTGAGCACCTCCTTTGCTCCTCCTCGACTATACACCAGCCCAAAGTTTGTGGTACCCTTTAGATACCAAAAAATCTACTTCACAACTTTATAGTGCATCACTGTTGGCATGTCCATATACCTGCTGGCTACTCCAACAGCAAAAAAAAAGATCTGGACGAGTGTGTAGCAGGTACCTGAGGCAACCGATCATCCGCTTGTACTCAGTTGCATCCATCGGTTGGCCATTAGCATCTTTGTGCAGCCGTGCTCTCTGCTCCACGGGGTACTTTGTGGAATTGCAGTCCATCATACCGAACTGCATAAACACTCTCCTTGCATAACCAGTTTGTTTGAGCGTGAGACAATTTTCTTGCTGTGACACTTCAATGCCAAGATAGTATGACAGCAACCCCAAATCGCTCATCTGAAACTCAGCTGTCATCTGCTTCTTGAAGACCTCAATCTCCTCTGGATCCCTTCCTGTGACAATAAGGTCGTCAACATACACCCCAATTACAATTGTAGCTGTTCCTTCTCCTCCTGTGTACACCGCTTGATCTTGTGCACATATCCTGAACCCGATCTTCTTTAGGCTTCTGTCCAGCTTGATATTCCACGCTCGCGGCGCCTACCGTAGACCATAGAGGGCTTTACTCAATCTGAGTACAAGATGCTCCTTATTTTTCACAACAAATCCCTCTGACTGAGCCACATACACCTCCTCTTTAAGCTCACCACTTAGAAAAGCGGTCTTGACGTCAAGGTGATGAACCTCCCAGCCACGATTTGCAGCAATTGCAGGAATCACTCGCACAGTATCCAAAAGGGAAACTAGAGTGAATACTTCTTCAAAGTCTATTCCCGGCTGCTGCACATACCCTTTTGCCACTAGTCTAGCCTTGTGCTTGATCACTTCTCCTTCCGAGCTCTTCTTCAATTTGTAAACCCACTTAAGTCCAATGGGTTTGTGTCCAGCAGGCAGTGTGGTCAGTGTCCAGGTTGCATTCTTCTCAATTGATTCTATTTCTCTGTTCATGGCCTCCTCCCATTTCGGGTTCCCTGCTGCTTCACTGTAACTGGATGGCTCTTCTGTTTCTACAAGTAGGACCTCACCATCAGAGTCAAAACTTAGCATTACCTTAGGTGTATTATGATAAACATCATTCAGACTACGATAACGGAGTGGGGCTTCATCTGAGCTGCTAGTTTCTATCGAGTCAGGAGCCACCTGCTCCATGGCTGGCTCTGTCCCAGTTGGTGGCGAGTGCATGGGAGCGGCTGGCAGTGTTGACGATGTCCCTACCGCTCGTCCCATGCGTGCAGTTGCCCGTGCCCTCGTCACTGCACCTGGTGGTGACGCTGCGAGTGGCACGCCTCCAGACACTACGCCTGCTGGTTTGCTACTGGGCTGATATATAGTAGAGTCTGACTGCAGACCTGGCATCTCGCCATCGGACGCCGTGCTCGCCGACTCGCTGCTGGGCTAAAACACACCAGAACCCCCTGGCACAGCTGCCCGTCCCCCAGCAGAAGTCCACACCAAGGGGCTTGTGTGAGCATTCTCTTCAACCTAGAACTCTGTCGACTCTGCTGTGCCCACACCTGCTGACCACTTCCATTCCAGGTTCTCTTCAAAAATTACATCATGACTTACAACTATTTTGCCGCGACGTGGGTCAAATAGTCGATGCGCCTTGCACCCATCCTCGACACCGAAGTACACCATTTGTTGGCTTCGGTCGTCGAGCTTCTTCATGTGTGGTGCCGCCGTCTTGACTTGCGTCGTGCACCCAAACACCCGTAGGAGCGCCAAGTGCAGCTTCCTCCCGTTCCAAGCCTCAAACGGGGTATGCTCTCCCATTGCTTTAGTCGCAGCCGGTTCAACAAATATACCGCATGTCGCACAGCCTCGCCCTAGAACCTCCCCGGAACACTCATGCACTTGAGTAAGGATCGTGCCATCGCCATGACTGTCCTGTTCCTGCGTTCCACAACATCGTTCTACTGTGGCGTGTAGGGTGCGGTGAGATGCCTCAGGATACCAGCTTCTTCACAGACCTTGGCAAACACCGTGGACAAGAATTCGCCACCACGGTCAGATCACAGCATCTTGATGCAGCGTCCACAGGTGTTTTCAGCCTGAGTCTTGAACTTGGCAAACTCAGTACATGTTTGATCCTTGGTTCTCAGCATGAACACCCACACCATCTTGATGCATCATCAACAACCAACATGAAATACTTGTTACCAGCAATTGTCGGCGGAGTGATCGGGCCGCAGAGGTCGATGTGCAGCAACTCGAGTGGCTCCTCAGCCCGGAATGCGTCATCTGTGGGAACGAGCATTGGACTTGCTTTGCCACCAGGCACCCATGGCACAGCTGGTTTCGGTGCGTGATCAACGGCACTCCTGCCGCCATGTTCTTCTCAACTAGCACCTTCATCGCCTATAAATTTGCATGGCTCAATCGCGCATGCCAGAGCCACGCCGGGTCTTCCAAGCTTGCGAGGAGGCACACTGGTTTTGCCACCTGCAGCGCGATGCAGTAGAGCCGGTTCTGCGAGCGCTTCACTTTCATGATCAGTCTTGGAGGACTTTTGTCGAATACCTTGAGGTCACTCTCCTCCAGCACCACCCTGTAGCCGATCTCTGTGAGTTGTCCCAAACTCACAAGGTTGCTGTGGAGTCTTGGAATGAAATAAATTTCCTAGAGCAACCACTGATCTCCATTCTTGCAATCAAAGAGGATAGAACCCTTTCCCATGATCTGCACGGTGGAATCATCCCCAAATCTCACCTTTCTAGTGATGGTTTCATCCAGCTCCCAGAATTTGCCTCGATCTCTGGTCATGTGGTTGCTGGCACCGTTATCGAGGTACCAGATGTTTCCCGCAGCAGCTCCTTCTCCGGCCAGATGCAGTTCCGACCGCACTATCTCCTCATTGAGGAAGACAGCATCTTGCCGTCCCTTCTGCGTTTGCTCGAGCGGCTCCTTGAGGAAGACATCACCCTAGTATTCCTCTTGCGCATGCTCGAATGACGCCAGCTCCTCCGACACCACGAGCAGCAACGCCGGTTTGACGTCGTCAGCACACGCGTGATGCGCTTCCTCCTCCCTCTTGGAATCTTTGCACTGCCTGGCGTAATGCCCCATTGTGCCACAGCTAAAGCACTTTATGTGGCTTTTATCATGCCTACGCATAGAGCCGGTAATACTCTCCTTGCTTGATGTTGTCCCGCATCCGCCACGACCTCGCCACTTGTCGCGACCACATCCTCTGCTGCGGCCGGCGGTATCAAGTGATTTGCCTCTCGCCAAGGATTCACCTGCTGCCTTCTTCTGGCGCGCCTCCCACTCTGCCTGAGTGAGAAGGAGCTGCCCGTCGGCTCTCGTGCCGCCTGACGGACGTCGTGTGCGCTCCTTGTAGGCCTTTAGCCGGGCCACTGCTTCTTCGAACGCCAATGTGCGGAGGTCGTAAAACTGCTCAATGCCAGCAATGACATTGAGGAAACGGTCCGGCACAGTGTCGAAAAGCTTCTTTACCAGGGCGGCTTCGTCGAGGGTGCCGCCCAAGTTGCTGTACTTGACGGACATGGCTGCGAGTTTGCCGGCATACTGATCCAGCGTCTCGTCCTCCTTCATGCGTAGCGCGTCAAAATCGCCTTTCAACGTCTGCAGCTGCGCCTCCCTGACGCGTTCCGCACCGACGAACCTCGTCTTAAGACATTCCCACACCTCCTTCGCCGTCTTCTTTTTTTGCCACCTGCATGAGGAGGTCCTCCGGGAGAGCCTGAAGAAGGTGCGACCGCGCCTTCTTATCCTTCCTCGTGTCGACGGCCACCCCGGCCGCCGGCTCGATTGCCTCCCATACACCTTGGTCCTCCATCATCGCCAGCACCCTGATCACCCAGCTGGTATAATTTGTCGCCGTCAGCTGTGGGTACACGAACGGCCCTCCGCCGCTCTCCCGCGAGGATTCTGCTGTGACGATCGACATCCGGATTGAACAGGGGCTGTTGTGCACAATAACCTAATGCTCTGATACCAAATGTAAGCAAGGAACACCAGGATCACACGCCCAGAGCAAAACCAAATCAACTACTGTGGCAGATACAACAAAGTATTGGAAGTGTGTTTCAAGTTCAGAACTGAATTCTCTGAATGGATCACGCAATGTCTCAACAACCTTTACTGAATATCTTCAAAATACATAATAAAAGACTACAACTGAATGCTATTTATTCTAGCACCTAAATTGGATCACAACACCACGATCCATATTAAACGGAAACAAAGTTTCATGCTCACTGCATGTTATTGACTCACACACATGCCCCGTGTGCTTGCCGCGGCACTTCCTGCATGCTCTCTGAAGACTGAATCAAACTGATGATGCTCCTGCAGACTTCACTCCAACTACTCACAACCAGGAATAAGTCCAACAACCATCTGTGGTTGTGTTATCTTTATCACAGACAGCTCACAAACCGTCCGTGATAACTTTCGATTATCACTGACAAATAAATACAGGCGGTTCAGAAAATCGTCTGTGATGATAGTTCTGAACTGTCTGTGATATGCAGGCTGTTGCCATGTCTATATCTCCCTATTTATCAATTAGTGATATTGTTGATTGGCATGGCCCAGCAAAAAGTCGAAATTTCAACGCAGGAAAATGAACAAGACAGATCATGGATCGAAACAAACCCATTTAATTAAGGCTGGTTTGTGGAGTGCTACCAATAGATGCACCATCAGCTTCACGTGAACGCAAGAAAGTGACTTAACTAATTAGATATGTACCCTAAATCCAGTTAGGACCTTTGTAAGATTTGTGATGGCGATGTAAACGTCCGGGAGTGGGTGACCGTCTTCCACAAGGCTGACTGGATCTCTTCGCTTCTTTTCCCAACAGCCGTGTCCAACCGCGCGGCCAATACGTACTGCGGTGACTCAGCGGCACGGTGTGCTGCCACTGCGCCCTCCGCCCATGCACTATGCCGGCGCCCTCTCTCTCTCGGCTGCCGGTGCCGCCGCATCCCACTGCCGGTGGCACACACACACTTCCTGCCATTCAACTTGTGGCCAATGAGGCAACGAGAAACAGCTCTTGCATGAACCTCTAGGCACACCCAACAATATTTTTTTAGCAGCGCTTCTATGCATCACCCTTCTAATACAAGTTGTATAAATCTTAAAGCAAGAGAAGTCACACTCCACCCTTACAAGAAGAAAACCAGATCAAAAAATGATTAAAAGTGTTCGCATTTTCAAAAAGAAATGAATTCTTTCCAAACTAGTGCATGTGCACTCACTTATTTTTGTTCCTCTCCTTTTGCCACTAATTATTCTCTCTTATGGCAAGGCGCCAGGATATTATGTTCACTTTCTGGTACAATTACCGTGGTCTTATAACCTTATTAATCACCTTGCAAGGGGAAACTTATGAAGTACTTCTTTTGGACTAAATTCTATAAGGAAACAAACAAAATTTAAAAATAATAGCATACTTTTCGATATTTAGATGAGCTCCCTGCATGGACATATGTTTCATAGATACATCTACCATACCGAAAAAAGCATAGTGAGAGACCTTGTGGAGGTGACCCCATATTTGTGATGAGTAATTCACCCTTGTTTTAGAAAGATTGAGTTTGGTTTTTAAAGATTGTGCTGTTTCTGCAAAGTCGAACGCCCTAGCGAGTGGTCGGAAGGCCATTTATGACCACATTGTGTGTCGTCGTGGTCGGCTAGGTGTTTACGACCACGTTGTGCCTCTTACGACCACTGCAATACACTTTGAATGTGGTGAGAAGGGTTTACGACCACGTTATCCATTGTCGGAAGTTGGAAGCTTCGGCTGTTCGCGATCGAAAGTCGCCAGTCGGGTCTTCAACCATGTTCGGAAGTTGGCAGACTTCGACCACGTTGTTCGCCATTGGAAGTCGGCAGTCGGGTCTTCGACCACGTTTGGAAGTTGGCAGACTTCGACCACGTTGATGGGAAATGTGGTCGGAAGGCGTGGTCGGTAATCAAGGCGGCTTTCGACCACGTTGACGGGAAACACGGTCGGAAGGCGTGGTTGGTAATTGAAGGCAGCGTTCGACCACGTTGATGGGAAACGCGGTCGGAAGGTGTGGTCGGTAATCGAAGGCGGCTTTTGACCTCGAAAGTGGGTTTTGACCACGTTGTCTGCGGTCGAAAGCGGGTTTCGACCACGTTGTCATTCGACCACATCATCTGCGGCCGAAAGCGGGTTTCGACCACGTTGGCGCTTCGACCACATTGTATGTGGTCGGAAAGGCCATCGACCACGTTGTAAACCTCTGTACATTGTCGGAAGGTGTTTCAACCACGATGAAAAGCGTTGAACATGGTCGGAAGTGGTTGCAATCAGCTCTGGGAAGTCGCAGCGACGGTCTTAGCGGTCGGTAGCGGTTGCGATCAGCTCTGGGAAGTCGTAGCGATGGTCTTAGCGGTCGGAAGTGGTTGCGATCAGCTCGGAGTGGTCATAGCTTGTTCTAGCGATGGTCGTAGCCTCTATTCTTGTGGTCGTATCTTCTTCTGGGTGGTTGTTTCAGCTTGTAGTGCAGTCGTAGGCCATGTGCTTTTCATGTTTTGTGCATTCAACCGGTCGTAGGTGGTTTACGACCAGCTGGGGTGATTTCAGAGCACATTCTGATGCAGATGTATGATCTCAATCTCTAGAGCGGTGCTATATGATGTTTTCTTGTCTATGATGGTTGCAGGACATGGGAGCTGAGTCATGACGAGGCATGGATGAGCCGGGACTAGGCATAGGAGGTGTTGAGTTCCAGAACAGTTTGGGAGGTGCCGAAGATGACTAGGCTTGCAAGGTGGGTGCACGGCTTGGACAGCAAGGAAACGAGAAGTTTCTGGGAAGGTGCAGGAGGGGCAGTTTGGAGAAATGCTCAAAGCCTGCAAAGGAAACTGCCCTCTGGTAAAGTCGCTGTTAAAGCATTGGAGTATGTTGGTGCTAACGGGTAAAGCACGTGTAAAACCCAGTGTTAGTTTGGGGTTAACGGATTATCCCCCGCTAGTGAAGGCTATAAATTGGAAGGTAGAGCTCCAGTGTTCGGTGAGTTGTTCCCAAGAAGCTCTGGGTTTTCATTCTGTTTTTGCGTGAGTTGTTCTCTGGGGTGGAGCACGTGTGCTCCTGAATCTCCTGGATGGAGTGGCTGTAGAAACCTCCATGAATGAAATCATTCATCTCTGTGCCTTTATTTGAGTTATTTTGTCAGATTGATTATTGCTTGTCTTGAGCGTTCTTTCTCTGTTCATCTCTTTTCTCTTTTGGCTTCCTAACTTAAGTCTTTGTTTTCGGTTGTTCTGCGGTGATCTAACTTGCCTGGTGTTGGGAAATCATACTTGAAGCCATCTTGGCTACTCTATTCCCTCTTGCAAGGTTTGATTGTCCCCTTATCCTCCTAGTCTCTCTTTTGGGCGTTCTCTGTGATTTCTTGTGTAGATCTCTCTCCAGCCGCAAGATTTTCAATTAAAGTTCAGTGCAGGCTCCTGAGATCTTAAGCACTCTGTATTTCAAGTTTCTTGGTCTATGGATCTTTGAATTGAAAGTTATTTGAAATCTTATCCTGTTGGTCGTGCGCCTCTCTGTCTCCTCTTTTCCTTTTTCGGCCACGCGTTTCTTTTCCATCACGGCAAGAAGCTTCAACCACTCTGAACTTCCTTGGCCAGAGGACGGGGTCTTGCTGTATTTGAAGTCTCATGACCAATTGATCCATGAATCAAAAGTTATTCGGAAATCGGATCCAGCGGTCATGCATCTTCATTCTTCCTCTATTTCGCTTACGACCACGCAGTAAGTATTGTTTGCTCTGTTTTTGGCCGGGTCTATTTTCCCTCCGTTGTCGGTCTGTTTTTCCGTCTTCCTGTAAGACTTCACCTTCTAACTTCATAGCTCGGTAACTATTGGAGAAGAAGGTCTGTGTGAATACTTGGGGAGGTTTGAAGGCACCATTCACCCCCCTCTGTGCTTGTTCGGTCCTACATGTGGTATCAGAGCCGGTTAGCTATTTGCTATAGATTTTAACCAGTCTTTGGAGCCATGGCAACGGACAAGTATTTCACCAAGCCTCCTCTCTTCGATGGGATAGAACCCTTTTGGAAGAGTAGGATGGAGTCTTACATACAGGCTCAGGGCTATGCAATCTGGAGGTAGGTGAAAACTCGATTTGTTGTTCCTGCCGATGAGCACATCACAGCAGTAAATATGCCAGATGTGGAGGCAAATGCTAGGGCAAGGAACATCATTATCCAAGGCCTTAGCAGAAATGAGTTTGATTGCATTTCTCATCTTTCATCGGCCTATGACATTTGGGTGACCCTCGATGCATACCATGAGGGCACTACCCAAATCAAGACCATACAACAGGACCAATAAAAGCGAGAGTACAACAAGTTTGGGATGCTCGCTGGTGAGTCCTTAGATGAGTGCTTTGTTAGATTTCACAAAATTTTGAGCAACCACCGAGCAGTTGGTCTCACATACCCTAACTCGGACAATGCTCGTCAAATGCTTTCTGCTTTAGACTTGCAAGTTTGGGAGATGAAAGTTACCACCATCAAGGACATGACCGATCTCTCGACTTTGACTCTTGATGCATTGTACTCATGCCTCAAGAATCATGAGATTGACATTGTCTCTCACAAGTCGAAATCACAGTCGATGGTTTTGGTCACCGAACCCAGTTCTACCTCTTGAGCTTCTTCGGATGGTGCTTCTGGGTTTTCTCTAGCGGCTTTCTTTGAAATAAGTGATGATTAAATTGAGCAGCTACCAGAGAATGAACTAGCCCTCTTAGCTAGAAAATTTTCACATGCATACAAAAGGGTTAGGGATATAAAGAGGAGTGGACCAGTGATTTGTTTTGACTGTGGTGGCTCCAACCACATTTGAGTGAATTGCCCCAAGCTGGAGAAGGGCAAGAACGACTACGGCGGCGTGAGGAAGAATGATTACATCAACAAGAACCGCAACAAGAAGATCTCATGTTTAATCGAAATGGCGACAGAGGGGGGGGGTGAATGTCGACTCTTTAGAAATAAATCCCCAAAAGAATCCTTGGATGAAACTCCTCTCCAGTAGCTATAGAGCTATGGAGAGGACTTCAAAGACTCGAGGAAACCCCAACCAAGCAAGAAGAGCTCACAACCACACTCTTTCCAATAGCTATTAAGAACTATGAAAAGAAGATCATGAACTTACAGAAAAAAAACCATGAAGAACAGAGAAGAAAACATAGCACAAAGAAAGCACAACCAAGGGAACACCAAGCACAAACACCAAGGGAAAGAAACAAAGCAACAGAGAGAAAAAAAAGCACAAATCCCACTGGGCCGGTGAGACCGCAGGCATCAGGCCGGTCTGACCGCTCCCTGGCCGGCGGTCAGACCGCCTGGGCCATGCCGGTCTGACCGGGGTTGAGTGGCCGGTCTGACCGCTTTGAAAGTGCCGGTCTGACCGGTTATACTAAACCCGCAGAACAACATTGACCGAAAATGAACACTACTTTGCAAGCAAAACTTAAACTTGTAATTTTGGATAAATTAGTGAAGTCCTGCTATTATCCTCTGGCCAAAAGATCACATATCTTTTCTAAATAGCATAAAGGCCTCAAATAGCAAGAAGAATCAATTGGGAGACAATAATTTCAGATTTTACCCAAAAAACTTAAAAGTGCACAGACCTGCACTAAAACTCAATTTTCTCTCCAACCATGGATCCTTGGCTCATGAAACTCTGCAGAAAGATAATTAATAGCCTCTGGACTAAGTATGCCAAGTTTCATCCCAACTCATGAAGAGAGACAAGAAATCCACCAAAACCCTAGAAGAGGAAAGATAAACAGGGGTGGCTCAGAAGGCAAAACTGAAATTAAACACTTGGCTCTAGGATTTAAGCTGACCAAAGGGTCTAGAAATGCAATTCCATCACAGAGCGACCCATTTTGGCACTCCCCAGCAAGAAACAACAAGAAATCGAAAAACTCAAAAATCACCCATGAGCAAGAACGAAGAACAGAGAAGAGCTCGTGAAGAAAACTTCTGAGATTTCATTCCTGGAAACAAGAAATACAAAGAACTACGTCCCCATACGCATGGACATTAGAACAAGAGTTGATTACATGGAATCTCTACTCAAACCCTCTCCTCATCCTCTCCCAAACACAAGAACATACACTACATGCTTGGAGGAAGAGAGCCACTCCAGAACACATCGAAGAGGGACAAGCTTCACAACAGAACTCTGCCTCTCCTACCAACTAAAGCCCCACCAACTAAAGCTTAAAGCCAAAACAACCCTCTAAAGCTCATTTTGACTAAAGCAAACCCTAGAAACCCTTGGAGTGCATAAGGGGGCATGCAGCCACTCCCTCCTATTTATAGCCCTTGGCTAACGGGTATCCAACCCGTTACGCCCGCTAACTCTGAACGGAACTGCTTCCACCTGTGCAGCCTTGCGTTTTTACCGAAACGCCCCTCGTGCACCTTCCGGGAAGCTTCCTCGTGTCTTGTCGTCCAAGCCTCGCAACCACCTCGAGTCTCCGCCGTCTTCGACACATCTCGACCGTTCTGACCTCGACACCGCCCGTGTCTAGTCCGGTCACCTCGTGTCTCGCCACGACTCCGCCTCGACGTCCTACAGCCAATACAGACAAGAAACACATCAAATAGCACCGCTCGATATATGTAAGCATAAATGCATTAATGAAATAGCTCAAACCTGACAAGTCGACATAATGTGCATCCTAACCATTTTGACCAGGTTTGACCAAGTCCGACCGAGCCCGATTGCACCACGCAACGTTAAGGTCCGAACCAACCAAATCAAACTCGACTCTCCTAAACCGATGTCAATTACTCATCACACACATGGGGTCTCAACCACATGGTCTCTCATCTCAGCTCATGGCCAAGGCAAAGGGAAGAAGTACCGCGACCTTGGCAAAGCCAAGAAGCTCTTCCATCGCGTCCTCACCGCCTTCGACGACATCAACTTCAGCGACATGGAAGGATGGAGTGACAACGACGGCAAGGACGATCAAGACAAGGACACCAAGGACAACAACAACTTCATCGGCATGTGCTTCATGGCCAATGAGACCGACATCAGCGATGATGATCTCTACATCGACTCCGATGAGGTAGGTCCATCCTACAACCAGCTCAACGATGCATTCCTTAAGCTAGGGAAATTTTATGCTAGATCTAGAGCTAGGTGTGGTGACCTAGAGAAGGAAGTAGAGAGCTTGTCACGGGAGCTTACTTCACTTAAATCTACTCCCTCCCATGACGATTGTGATGTTTGCACTTCTTTGCTAGATGATATGGAGAAGCTAAGGACCTCTCATGATAGTGTGCTTACTGAACTTGACTTGCTTAAGGTGGAGAATGTTAGTCTGCTAGCTGAGATAGAGATGACTAGAGTAGCATCTATTTCATCTGATTCTGTTGAGACTACTTTTTATACCTCATGTAAGGATAAGGATAATTCTTTTAGAGGTCTTTACACCATGCTTCTAGATCTTCCTGAAACTTGTGAAAGTTGCAATAATTTGAAGATTAACTTAAAAAAGGCAGATCATAAAATTGCTGAAATGAAAGCTGCTTTGCTTGAGCCCATTGTTTCTTGTGCCAATTACCTAAATTAACTGTTGAACCTAAATCTATCTCTAAACAATTTCAAGACATGTGTGATCAAAACAAGAAAATGGCACAATATGCATCTAAGGCTCTTGTTAGCTCACCATGCAATAACTGTGAAAAACTAAAATCTGAATTGGTTGCATTTGATGATAAATGTGTGAAGCTAATTAAGGATTTACTAGAGAAGCTACAATCTGATTGTTCTGTGTGTGTGCTGAAGTGGGGGAGAAATCTAAGGAAATGCTAGAGACCCTTAGGATGAGTCACGAGAACCTGACGGCTAGGATTAGGACTGCCCCCTGTGCATCTTGCGAAATCCTCAAGATTGAGGTGGCCGTGCACAAAGAGAGATGTGCACGTGCTATTTGATCTTCTGCCTCTGGATCTTCTTCTTCTCCTCCTAGTGTCTCTTCTTCATCTTCTCCCTGCTCTTCTTGTGCCTCTCTCTTTTAGGAGTGTTAGTACCTTATGAACACTCTTGAAAGATTTGTTGGAGGCAAGAAAAAGCTAAATCTTATTGTAGACAAATCCAGGATTTGCAAGTTCAATCAAGGTCTAGGATATGATTTCTTAGAGGATGTGAGGAAGCATCCACCTGCTGTTGTTACACCTATAGCAGCAGGTGTGATCAAGGTCAAGCCTAGAACCAAGAAAGTTGAGTTCAAGTCTGTGGGCTTTGTCTAAGGTATCTCTGACAGTAAGGTGGTACCACCTGTTGCTTCGACCTTTCAGAAGGTGAAGCCTCATCATGCTACTTAGACCTCCCAAAAGGTGAAGTATCATTGTACCTTCTATCAGAAGGATGGACATGATATTGGGAGATGCTTCAAGCGCGCTAAGATCGCGCGAAGAGTAAACATGCTTCTAGTCACCTCTCATATGGCTGCGAACATCTTATCCTATAGGCAGATCTCTAACTTCCTCCTCACGCCATCCATTGTGCAAGCTACATGGGATTGGGCCTTGGTAATCCTCTTTTCTATGTAGGCAAGGGTAACCTTTGAGTACTACTTCCCTTCGTCCAAGTGCTACATGGCCATCATTGCCCGATTAACAAAGTAACTGACCGTGTGGTTCCAAGTCTCATCGACAATAGTGGTGATGGGTAGGGCACAGACCCCTTTTAACACACCATTGTAGACCTCGGACATGTTGGTTGTTATGATGCCGTATCGAGCATCATAGGTGTCATGAAGAAGGGACCATTTCTCATAGTACGGGGCATGCACGCTCATCCACTTAGCGAACTCGCTTTGTGGTGCACCTACCCCAGAACCTCCACTTGCATGCTCAGTTTTGACCTCAAGCTCCTACCACACGGTGTCAAACTTGTGCTTCTAGTTTTGTAGGCAAAGCTTCTTGAACTTCTTCATGAGGTCCTCGCTCTGGAAGTGTGTGTGGAAGTTGGTGGCTAAATGCCACATGCACCAATGTGTGCACACGTTGTTCCATTGGAATGACAGGCTTGAATCATGCTGCATGGTGTGCAACACTAATAGCAACTCGGCATGACGGTCTATGATGACGAACACATTTGGCCGGTCCCTTACAACATGTTGCTTTATGTTGCCTAGGAACCACAGCCAACAGTTAGTGTTCTCGTTCTCCATAATTGTGAAGGCAACTGGGAGCAACTATTCCTTTGCGGGAAGTACAAGGGTACCCTTCTCACTGTTGTTGCCACTAATGGCAACTGGTTGTTGCCATTAGTGGCAACAACAGTGAGAATGGTGCCCTTGTACTTCTCGCAAAGGAATGTGCCATCCAGAGTTGAGACAGCATAGTAGTGGGAGAAGCCCTGGACTATTGGGCCAAATGCCCAAAAAACTTGATCAAGTATTAGGGAATGTAGGATGTTGAACGGGTGGGGCCTCTCCATATTATTGATGCATGTCCTTGGATTAGCATATGCAATTTGCTTCAACATTCTGGGGACTAGATCGTACGCCTCCTCATAGGTACCATACACCCCTTCGAGCACCTTCCACTTCGCCCGCCAAACCTTACTGTAGCTAACGTTATACCCTATTGCATTCACTGCGTCAACCATCAGAACCTTCAGCAAAATGATTACATCAGCGACAACTACATGGCTTATGACAGTTGCGATGTTGCACAAAGTCGCATTCCTATGCGATGTTGCGATGCAGAAGTCTATTCCCGCCCAAGGGAATCTTTAGCACGGACTTTGAGCGGACAAGAGCTAACCATGCACTTAACTATGTACTTGTTAGGGTTAGACATGCAGATAATGGAAGACAGATAATGATTAGTACAACTTACTTAGTTGAAGTTATAGTAAACAATGTAGAAACTCACCTGTAAACTTGGTAAGTCCGAATGATCTTCGCCATGAAACTAGCGATAGCTTGCTTGGTGGCAATCTTGTGTGGGAAATGTTGCCCTATAAGCAGGGTGTCCTCATCTAAGGCCCAAGAAGACTCATGGTCCTATGACAGAACAAGGGAAGAGGTTGCAAGCCAATCCAACTGACTTGGAATATAGTTCGTGTCGATGGAAACAATGCCGCTAATGACCCCACCCTCATCATTGACGTCATCCTCACTGGATTTCGAGTCAAAGTCCTCATCTTCAGTGGCAATGCCCTTAGACATGTCCTCAATAATCTCATGGTAGTCAACACGAACACCTCACCATTTATCCACACCTTCATTCGGTTGGAAACTAGTAGAATCTCCATCAATAGGAGCATCATGCCTAGTGACGTCCGGCACTTTCTAGACCTCTTCTATCATGAATGAACCGAAGAGGTGGAGAAGAGTGTGGCTACCTCCATCGACGGGCCCCCCTAGAGGACTGAGTGGGATAAACAAAATGGACATACACCATGGACCATCGATAGATCGGAGCATGAGGACTGCTAACGATTTCCATGTAGTGTGCTCACATGGCACTGCTAGTCACCTTTGCTAGGCCCCACAACATCTACCCGTGTAGTGGGACCATGGTGGCGGTGACTGCCTCTATTACTATCAAGTTGTCTAGACTGCCACATATGACCTCCCCACCGTGGAACACATACAATGTCTCCATTTTTGATGAAAATAACACAATACCTCAACATAACACAACACAAAAACTATACGTACGTTGCTAAAATGAACTTACCGTTATGACGTTACCGTCTCTAAACCTTAGACACGGAAGACTACAAATTCAAACATGCATTACATTAGTAATGACTTCAGCAAAAAGGTGCCAACAAAAGACTAACAAAATGATTAAGTACTAATTCTACAGATTATGAGGATGCTGCAGCTCAGATAGAGGGAGGCAGCTCACATAGAGGGAGAGATGCCTAAGAGGAGCGAGCAAGCGAGTGGGAAAATTTTGTGAGTGAGAGTTGAGGCTTCTGATTTATGAGTGCGTGACCGTGCATTTAAATAGCTGAGCATGGGAGAAAATGTCGAGCAGAAATGATGCGCTGCGTGAACATGACATGTGAAAACAAATTGTGCAGGAATCAACAACACGAACGCGTGCACTATAGCCATCCTCCAGCCGCACCCCCATAGGAGATAGCAACGAGGCTTGACACGATGTAAAGCTAAAAAAACAAAAAAGGAAAAAACAATGAATGAATGCACGGTGCGCGCATTCATGGAATCTTTAACCAAAACCGCATGGTGACCGTGCGGCCGACACTGTAGCAACACTACAACACATTTTCTGGAGGTATGAATTTTTAAATATAGAAAATGAGCTTAAAAATTATAAATTATTTTGTCAAATCTCCCGACACAGTGTACTTATTTTTGTAATTTTTTTCATAGTTTCATAATTTTTAAATTTTCTCAAAAATTCATTTAAATATATTATCTATTGGAATGTTATGGAAAAAATCATAAAGGATAAAATTATAGAAAAATTACATAAGCAATTACACTGTGTTGGGAGGCTCCACAAAAAAATTATAATTTTTGAAGCTCATTTACTATATTAAAACATTTATACAATAAATATATTTAAATAGATTTTTCTAAAAAGTGTTGCTATAGCGCCATGCCCTCTTGCCACGCCCCCATAGGGGCAGGTCACCTGCCCCTGCCGACGTGGGAGGGCAAGTCACCTGCCCTCCTCGGTGTAGGGGGCATGTCATTTTCCGCACCCGGCATCGGGGGCAGGTGCACTCTAGATGGTTAGATCTGCAAATTATGCCAAAGGGGGCTAATTTTGGAAATTTTTTTAGGGGGCTACAAATGCCAAACTTTCAGATGAAGGTAGAAGCAACGATCAAATTGTCGTCGGTGAGCACATTTTGATGTGTACCTGGTCCATTTGGCATGTGGCTCGCTTTTGGCGAGGCTGTACGAGCGATGGCATGTGGCGGTGAGGTCACTGTGGATAGTGGCGGACCCAAAATTTATAAAATAGGTGTTCAGAGTTGACAAATAAAATATAAAAGTTCATAATAGCAAAAAATACAAATTATTTCGTGTTAGATACAACATCTATAAATAATTTAGATAAAATTTACAATAATTTAGAGAAAATTATGAAATTATTTATAGATGTTGGTTTGGATCAGTGGAGCCTGAGAAAGACGTAGAGAGAGAGGGAGAGAGAGAGGGGGAGGAGAAAGTTTAGGGTTTGAAGAGTCTACAAATGGGCCAATGGGCCAATGGGCCATTCTGAGTAGAGAACGAATGAGTTGTTAGACTGCGCTATTTTAGGTGAATTGGAGAGAAGAGGTGTGCGAGTGGGTTGAAATCAATTAGGGGAGCGAAGGTGTGAGTGTGAGTTAAAATCAATTGAGAGTATAAATATAAAATATTTTATCTAATTATTAATATATCTATGTAATATACCTATTAAATATTGAGAATCTTGAGTCCGTCCATGACTGTAGGTGAAGCTTGACGTGGCAACGATGTGGCGGAGCTAGCCTTTGGCGGGATGACATGACACAGGCATAGCACGGTGAGAGCTTGCCATTGGCAAGATCCATGCGAAAGTTGCTGAGATCAATGTGACCATTTTCCAGGAGACTCTTCTCTCAGCTTCTTCTCCACCAGCCGTACGTCCAACCTCGCGGCCAATACGTACCTACGATGACTCAGCGGTACGGTGCGCTGCCACTTGGCCCCTCCGCCCATGAGCTATGCTCCATGAATTATGCCGGCGCCTCTCTATTGTTAACTTTATTCCAGGAGAAAACACACACATCACAAATAAACTGAGAGAACACAAAAAAAAATTTCTCTATTCTCTTACTTGCTCTCCCTTTTTCTTGCTTTTCTTACAAAAACTGATTACAAGCCTCCTCAATATATAGATTAATAATCTCCTACTAGTATATGTATTCGGACTTCAAGTTGGACACAACTTCAACTTGAGTTACACACGGAGACGGACTTTACTACAACTTAAACTCTAAATCAAGATTATTTCTAACATCCATCTCCGTTGTCGGTGCCGCCGCAACCACTGCCGGTGACACACGCCCTTCCTACCACTCAACTTGTGGCCAACGAGGCAATGAGGATCAGCACATGCATGAATCTCTAGGCACACTTAACAACGTTTTTGTTTAACAAAAAGGTTACCAGATCAGAAGATGATTAAAAGTGTCTATATTTTCAAAAAAGAAACGAGTTCTTTCGAATCTAGTGCATCCGTACTCAATGATTTTTGTTTTGAAGGACCATATGAAAAGATGCAGAAGTATGTTATGATGAACCATTTTTATTCTAGAGAAATATAGATTTGAATTTAAAAAATTTACGGTTTTTCTAGACTGTTTGCAGTTTTGGCGATCTAATTGGCTTGAGGCAGTAGTCAGACCAGCCCCCTCCAGCGGTCTGACCGTCCGCCACCAGCGGTCAGACTAGCCAGAGGCAGCGGTCTAACCGGCCATCTGCTTTGTTCATTTTAGTTAAGAAGTGGATTTTTGGGAATTTTGGTCGTGGGTTGTTTTGGTTTGAGCTAGCTTAGTACATATGTGTTGCATGATATATGTTTCAGCTAATGTGGTTAAGTTGTGACGAACTTGTACCTAAAAATGATTTGTTTGTCTTTAGATGTGTAGATAGGTTTAGACTTGTCAATGTTTTAATATCAATCTTACGCATCATTTGTTTGGGTTTGGGGATCTCTTGCTATGACTTGGGTACTATCACACAGAGAAAACACACAGTGATTTTTATGCAAGTTTGAGCCTTCTATTGCGAGAATAACACCGTACTTCTTGTGTAATTAATGCGAAAAAGCCTTGCTCTACTTCTCTTCTCCCCTCCCCTTTTTCTCTGGATCCAACCTTTATATAGCTTACGAAGCGATTGCAGTTTGTTTTATGCGAAGAGGCGTCCTGATGTTTTCGATGATAACCGTCTGTCGGGACTTATTGTCAGAGAGACATGACACCTCATCGTGCATCGGTTACTATCAGAGAGAAGTTATACGCAATTATTTAAGGGAATAATCACACATGCTAACCGTCATGTTAGATAGACCCATAACGCGGTTGGTCGTCATGGACAAGCCAGTTGAAGTTTTGCTAGTCACATAGGAGCTTATGAATATAGGGTGGTCATAGAATAACTTACGTCCATATCATACTTGTAGAATGGCTTACAACAATGTCATGCTCGTAGAACAAGTTAAGAGCATGGAGCGGTCATAGAAAATCTTAAGATTAGAGAGCGGTTGTAGAAGAGGCTTACAACCGATTGGCTAAGTTCCTCCCTTACTGGTAAGGGGTATACTATAACATCCTGAATTTCAATTATTAAAAAATATGGAACTTTTAAAACTTTTTCTTGCATTTTACTGGCATTCAAATTTCTTCTGAAGGATTAATTAAAATCTTTTGAGTTTTGTACGAATAAATTGAAGTCTAAATATTACTTGTAGGCCATAGTGAAGATAATCCGCTAACACACCAATAGATAGTAATTTAAAGAATAGTAATGCATAGACATAACAAAGAATTGCATTTTTCCAAGATACGTTTAAACTCTAGAAAGGTTTAGGAGTCGCGGATCAATGGTAAATAATAACTAAAGCTGACCAATAAAAAGAGTGATAACTGGATAAATAATCCCATGCTTAAATAAAATATGGGGCCAACCATTCAAACTAATAAGTCCAACTCACTAATAATTAAAACACCATAAAATACCGCATCTTGAATTTACAAGAATTATGAACTCTAAGATTTATTTGATAAAAAAAATGTACACATTATGTGTAGAACTCATGCTCTCACTCTTAAAAGTTAATACTGATAAAATAATATTTGATACCCTGACTAAAATCTCACATATGTCTAGAGGTCTAACCTGACTGATGGAACTTCCTTAATAAATATAAAAATAATAAAAGAAGTTATTAATAAAAAGATCGAGTCAAATCACTACGCTTCATCAATACAACTGGACATGATGGCGAAAATAAAAATTAAAGAGAGGAAGACGCAGACGTTTCCAATAATTAACTACCTTCCGATAATTAAAGAGACAACAACTAGAAGCCTCAACCCGTATCAACATTCAAGATTCAAATCATTAGTTTATTGTTGTTCTCTCTGTACCTACCCGAAGGACCTATAGATCAAATTCTTACTAATTAGGCTCAATGGTGAAGGACAAGACCACTGCCCCAAGGATTGCTACCTAAACCTGTTGCTGACCAAGGCAGCCGAAGTACCATTAAGTCAGGTCACTCTCGAGTTCGATTGCCTCCAATGGGGTTTGATCTTCTGGCACCCGAAGACACTTCTTGAGTTGAGACACGTGGAAGACATTGCGCACATCGGCTAGACTCGCGGGTAGCTCTAGTTGGTAAGCTACTTCTCCTTTCTTGGCCACAATTGGGAATGGTCCAACATAACGTGGGGCAAGCTTGCCCTTAACTTAGAACCTTCTAACTCCTCGCAAGGGTGACACCTTCAAGTAGACATAATCTCCAATTTCAAAACTTAATGGCTTACGCCTCTTGACCGCGTAACACTTTTGTCTTGATTGAGCTGCTTGCAATCGGTCCCTAATCAGGCGGATTTTTTCTTCAGCCTACTTTAGAGTTTCTGGTTCGAAGATATAGCCCTCACCTACTTCTGACCAGTGCAGAGGAGTCCAATATTTCCTTCCATACAATGCTTGAAATGGGGACATTTGTAGGCTGGTTTAATAACTTTTATTGTAAGCAAATTCGGTGTAAGGCAGGCATTTTCCCAATCCTTAGTGAAATCTAGAGCACAGGCTCGAAGCATATCCTCTAGTATCTAATTTACCCTCTCTGTTTGGCCGTCTGTCTGTGGATGGTAGGCAATACTGAAATCTAGATGGGTGCCAAGGGCTTCATGAAGACTAGCCTAGAAGTGCGAGGTAAACTGAGAACCTCAATCTGAAACTATCCTTCTTAGCACACTGTGCGAACCCACAATGAGAGACATGTACAATTCTGCCAGCTTGTCACCTTTGTAGGTGGTTTTGATAGGGATGAAGTTGGCGACTTTGGTTAGTCTATCTATTATAACCCATATGGAGTCGCACCCTCATTTGGTTCATGGTAGACCAGTGATGAAGTCTATTCCAACCACTTCCCACTTCCATTGAGGTATTGCAATGGCTATAATAACCCTACTGGCCTTTAATGTTCAGCCTTCACTCTTTGACATACATCACAGCAAGCAACATGTTCAGCGATGTCCCTCTTCATGCGTGGCCACCAGTACCACTACTTCATGTCTTGATACATCTTGGTACTTCCAAGGTGAAGGGAATATGCAGAGCTATGGGCTTCCCTAAGTATTAGGTCTTTAAGGTAATTTTGGTGGGGAACAAAGATACGTGTCCCACACCTTATAACACCTCGTTGATCCACAGTTATTTTAGGAGCCTTCCCATTTTCCATTAAGCTTTTTAAGCTCAGAGCAGTTGAGTTCTCCTTCTATGCAGCTATGATATGTTCTTCTATACTTGGTTGTATCTCCATGGTCGCTATGGTGCCTTGTTCTATTATCTCTAGATTGAGTGACATTAACTCTTTAACCACATTAGCCTTGCTCGGGTGATAGTGAACACAAGTTATAATCTTTAATCAGCTCCAACCATCTTCTCTGCCTCAGGTTGAGGCTTGACTGTGTGAAGAAATACTTGAGGCTCTTGTGATCGGTATATATGTCGCAATGGTTACCGATCAAATAGTGTCGCCAAATCTTTAGGGCATGCACCACTGAAGCTAATTCCAAGTCATGGGTGGGATAATTTGCTTCATGAGGGCAAAGCTATATAGATGCATATGCCACAACTTTGCCCTCTTGCATCAGTACACACCCATGGCCTTGGTGTGAGGCATCACAATACACCTCAAAGTCCTTGCATATATCTGGCAGGACTAGCACAGGGGTGGAGGTTAGTCTCTTCTTTAGTTCTTGGAAACTTTCTTCGCAAGCCTTTATCCATTCGAATTTCTCATCCTTCTTGACTAGTTGTGTCAATGGCTTGGCAATCCGAGAGAATCCTTCTATAAATCTACTGTACTATCTTGCCAACCCAAGAAAACTTCACACTTCCATACAGTAGTGGGTTGTTTCCATTCCACTACGGCTTCTATCTTGGCTGGATAGACAGATACTCCTCCGGCAGACACTATATGGCCTAGAAAGCTAATATCTCTTAGATAGAATTCACACTTGCTACATTTGGCATATAGCTGGTGTTCTTTTAGCTTCTCTAGCACTAGGTGAAGGTGCTCGGCATGCTCTCCTGCATTCTTGGAGTAGATGAGGATGTCGTCAATGAACACCACTGCAAATTTGTCTAGGTACTCCATGAAGACTTTGTTCATGAGATTCATGAAATAGGTTGCGATATTGGTTTAGCCAAAAGACATTACTGTAAATTCATACAGTCCATATCTCGTGGTAAAAGCTGTCCTTGGAATGTCTTCAGCCCTAATCTTCAGTTGATGATAGTCCGACCTTAAGTCGATTTTGGAGAATATGGTAGCTCCCCCAAGCTGGTCAAATAGATCGTCGATTCTAGCTAGGGGGTACTTACTTTTTATGGTTACTTCATTCAAGGACCAGTAATCCACACACATCTGGACAGTGCCATCCTTCTTCTTAACAAAGAGTACTGGAGACCCCCATGGTGAGGAACTAGGCCTGATGAAACCCTTGTCCTGCAGCTCATGGAGTTGTTTCTTTAGCTCCTCTAACTCATCAACAGTCATTCTATATGGTCTTTTAGAGATCGGGGCAGCACCAGGCTTTAGGTTGATGACAAACTCAAGGTCCCTGTCTGGCCGCATTCCTGGCAATTCTTTGGGAAACACCTCAGGGTAATCCTGTACTATCAACATTCCTTCTAGAGGTATGTCTTCAAAATGATAGACTGCACGACCCCAACGATAGGGTCGATCCACCTTTACTTCTATGGTTAACCAAGGACACTTGGTTAGACTTACCCTCCTAGTAGCATAGTCTATTACTCCCTGATGTCTTGCTATCCAGTCCATCTCTAGTATAATATCCAAGGTATGGGTGTTCAATACTATTAGTTCTGTTAGGAAACCAAACTCTTCCATGGTGACTTTGTCGGGACCCCGGATTTCCGAACCCGGACCCTCTGTGTATTACAGCACTAGTCCCAGATCAAAGCTAGTGCACACAGTTAAACATAAATGATTCATAACCAACCACGATTTATTACAATAATAAAGAGTACTGACCATCAGGTCTCATTATTACAATCCGAGGTTTCAAGACGTCTCACAAACATAAAGCACAGCGGAAGCAAAGATAAATTCAGCGGAGACCCATCAACACGCCACATGCAATTGACTGGGGAAGCGCGACCTAGAACTCCTGGAATCCTTCATCGAATCCACCCGGGAGGTAGCCGTAGTCTCCCTCTTGAGCTTCGTATTCCTCTGAGTATTATTTTTGAGTGCAGCATGTGAGTACATAAAGTACTCCGCAAGTCTTGGAGAAAATGCAATAGATGCAAGGCTTAACAAAGGAGGGTTATATGGTTCTTTCGCACAAAGCAATATTTTATTTCAAATACCATTAAGTAATTTCGAAGGCATTAATTTAATAAAGTAATTGTTTTAACAGAAACTATCATTAATTTTATAGTGAAGGTTCTATCCACCAACACTAGTTAACCAATTCTAACTGATCAAGTTTAAAACTGTGAGTTACATCCACCCGCACTGGCTCCAACCGCCAGGACAACCATCCGAGAGTTCCCTCCACTCTCGGAATACAAAACTTTGTTTTTAAAATGAAAACCAAAAATCTACCATGTGAATGCATTCCTTGCCCGCCCTTGACCGTGGGCACGGCTATTCGAATAGTTTGACACTCTGCAGAGGTTGTACAACTTTACCCCCAAGAGATAAATTATCTTAACAGTCACCACGCTTCCTTTGGCATGAGACCCAGATAAAATATCACAAAGCCTTTACCTCACTCTAGTCTAGCTAGACACCACCCACTGAGGTTTCACCGCAGAAGGGTTAAATCCACCCAGTCCGAAGCCCCCTCTTGCGCCATATGAGTACAGTAAATCCTTGTCCCTCACTGTGAATAACCAGTAAATCCCTGGCACCCACTTTCCACTGGTGGCACCTAAACTAGACTATCGTAAGTTAATCAGCTAGGTCGTACCTATATAGACTTGGGGTTCCACGGTAATGCTCAGTCTGGACAAACACAAGCGTCGGTCCTTAATTGACTAGGGTGGAACATACACTTTACAAGATCTCGTGCTTTCCGCACCAATCCCAACCAACCATCCACCCCAGTCTAAACCAACTTTCACATTTTATTTATTTTTAAAACAACAGCGGCAACACCAATCGCCACTTATTTCTAAATATAAAGATTATTGCGATGAAACATAATTTCCCATTTCAAGACTACAAAAGAATTAAATAGCATGACTAAGCATTATACTACCGTTCTAATAATTATCAAAGATTTAATAATAATCTCATTATTGAGACAAAGGAAATTCCTAAGGTTACAAAGGTAAATGGCATTCAACTTCAATTGAGGGCACAACAATAATTGGTTTAACTATCTTGCTAAGCCAAAAATTAGGGTTCTGTGTAAATAGCGATGCACATAACTTTAAAATAATTTAAAACATTTCACAAACATAGGTTCAAAATGATCAAAGGAGACTTGCCTTCTTGTGCACTGGTTAGTCCCTCTTGCTACAGTTTGACAAACTCTTCGGCGACGTCGGGTTCTACGTGCGAAACGACAAAACAAACAAAATAAATAAATACAAGCAAAAATTCAAACAAACTCAAAAATTCAAATAGAGGCCATATTTGGATAGATTATGATTTTAGAAGAATTTAGAAATTTGAATGGCTGAATTTGGAGTTAAAATGAGAAAGTTATGCTTATTTGAAAATCTCAGATTGAATAAATCCAGAAATTCCCAAATTTCTGACAGGTGGGGCCCACTGGCAGGATTAATTTTTTAATCTTTTTATTTTATTCTTGAGATTATGACAGGTGGGACCCACTGGTCAGTGAGCCCAATGGATAGATTCTGACATGTGGGACCCACTGGACAGTGACCCCACTGGCTTAGCCTCTGACATGTGGGACCCACTGGACTCCAGGCCCACTTGTTAGTGACCAGCGTAGAGGGGTGGGGCCCAGACGGCAGTGGCCAGCGCGGACTGGCGGCCACTGATGGGTGGGGTCCATCTGTCAGCGCGGAAAATAAAGAAATGGCTCAACCTCAGCGTGCGGAGCCGGGGCTCGAACGCGGGCCTAGGGAGCCAAGGGGGAGAAGGGAGAGCGGTGGTAACCAGTCGGACGGGGAGGCTTTGCCTACCCATATAGGGCAAGCTATCCTCTTGAGGTACCTGCTGGAGGGAGCCGGGTGGAGGTGGCCGAAGGCAGCGGCGCCGGCGGCGAGGGGAGGCCGGAGCGGTTCGGGTGAGGGTCAAAATGCAGCCCTGGTGCAGAGGGGGTGCTGCTGGTGAAGTCGGCGAGGTTCGGGGACGAGCGGAGGTGGCCGGCGGCGAAGAGGTGGCGGAGCTAGCTCGGGTGCTCCGGTGCGACGGCGCTCTGGAGGCGGGGAGGTTCGGCCGAGTTGCTGGGGAGGATCGCACGGACGTGAGGAAGCTCGGGGTGGCGACGGTGGGCTCTGGGGAAGACCGAGGCGACAGCGATTGCTCGCCGGAGTTCTTACCGTGTGCGCACAGGGAGCTCTCGGTGCGGGCGCTCGGGCTCGGGAAGATAGAGGAGGAGAGCGGTGGGCGGTGGTGCGGCAAGAGGGGAGGTCGAGGGGCTATTTATAGGGGTGAAGGGGAGCAGGGGAGCGGCAATCGCTCGCTGGTGATGGCGGCCGGAAAAGGAAGGAAGAGGGAGAAGTAGGAAATAGGGGCCGGGGAAGGAAAGAAGGCGCAGGGGTTCGGGGATTTGATCGCGCGGGTGATCGGGGCTTCCAAAACCGGAGGGAGGCGAGGAAGGGAAGGCCGGAGTGGACTTGGATTCGGTTGCCGGTGCAAGAAAGGAAAGAGGGGAGGAAGAAAGGAAGGCGGCGGCTCCGCGGGGTAGAAGGGCCTGACAGGCGGGGCCCGCGGATCAGTGAGGAGAGGAGGGGGAGAGAGAGAGCGACTCCCGAGCGTTGAGATAGAGACGCGTGGCAGGGAAGAAGATCGGGCGGCGGGCGCGGTTAAGTGGAAGGGAGCGGTGGATCGGGCCGGGCGCGGGGACGCGGCTCATCCAGGCCGTCCACGCGTCGGGCGAGGAGGAGGGGAAGGCGGGGCCGGCTGGGCCGGGCCCGCTTGGCAGAGGAAAAGGGAGAGAGCGGCCGGGATTTGGCGAGGTGGCGACGTGGGTGGTCCTGGGCCGTCCACGCGTCGGCCGGAGGGAGGGGATGGAATTTTTAATTTTAGAATTTGATTTTTAATTTCAGAAAAGGCTCAGAAATTATTTAGGCCTCAGAAAAAAATGAAAATACCTCCAAAAATTCCAGAAAAATTCACAGAAGCTCCTGGATATATTTTGGACTTAATAAAATTATTTCCAACTTATGTTGGTATTTAATTTTCATACTTTAAAATACTTTTTAATTTCAAAAATGCATTTTTAAACTCTAGAAAATCCAGGAAACCAAATAGAAGCCAAATAAATCCAAATAATTATTTTGAACTAGGATTTTTATATAAAATCAAAATATTATTTTATTTAATAATATTTTTAGGTTTTTTTTAAAATACTTTTCAAATCCAGTTTTTTTTCAAAAGCAGAAATTCAGGGCAAATACAAATAAAACTCAAATAATTTAAAATAATTAATTTAAAATTAAATTTTTCATAAAGCGATTTTTTGGGATGTTACAAATCTACCCCCCTTAGAAAGAATCTCGTCCCGGAGATTCGGACAGACTAGGAAAAAGAAAAGAGTGGAAAACACAGCTCTTGGTTCCCTTGCTGTGCTCGCAAGCTGCTTCTTTCTTTGATCCAAATTGAAGCTTACCTTGCATGATTGCTGCCTCCAGGGCACGTTTTGTGGTGATGTGGTTAACTCGTCCTCTTCCTTGTGATCGTGGAGTTCTTGGAGCTTTTCATGTAGTTGGAGAGACTCCCCGTCCTTGTCCTACAACTGGAGTTCGCGTTGGTGTATTTCCCAAGTTGAAAGGAATTGGAGTGATAACCGGAGGCTTCTGTGAGCAATTGCCTGCATAATGCCCCATCTCGTGGCACCAAAAACATTGCACGCCTGCTGCTGATATGTTGCTTTTCTGAGGTCGGACTCCGGTAAAGATGTGGGGTTCTTGCATCTCCGAACGAGGCGCAGATCCTGGAGTTCTTGGTGCATCTGTTGCGGCTGGAGCTTTGTTGAACTAGGGTGGATTCATTCGGGGTCTTGAACTGCTTGCATTATACTGTGTCTGGAAAGCCATCTTTCTCTTACGAGAGTCCTACAATTGATATTGAGTATCTTCCTGGACAAGGGCCTTGTTTACCATGTGCTGAAATGTTGGAAAATCTTTGGACACCAACTGCACCTTGAGGTTGGGATCAAGTCCTCGCATGAACCGCCAGATCTTTGTTGCCTCTGATGCGACATCTTCTGATGCATACCTGGACAGTTGGGTGAACTTGTTCAGGTATTCAGAAACACTGAGGTTTCCTTGCTGCAGTTGGTAAAATTCCCTTTTCTTCATTTCCATTATTCCTGTAGGAATATGCGAAGTGCGGAAAGCCTCAACAAATTCATCCCATGTGATGGCTTGCACATTTTGATGGGCGGCGCAGTAATTTTCCCACCAATTTGCAGCGATTCCTTTAAGCTGATGGGCAGCATACAACACCTTCTCATGATCATTGCACTGAGCCAGAATCAACTTCTTCTCCACATCCTTGATCCAGTCATTGGCCTCCAATGGATCCACTGAACCAGCAAAAGTAGGAGGTCTTGTTCTCATAAATTCTCCCAACTTAGACTGGGGTGCTTGGTTTGGTGCCTGCGGGGCTTGTTGCACCTGGTTCTGAGCAAGGGCCTGGAGTAGCTGCAATTGCATAGCCATCATCTGCTCCAAGTTAGGGGTTTGAGCAGGAGGTGGTGGAATGTTGTTCTCCGGTTGAGCATTGGCATCACGGCTACTGCTTGGATTGCTCCTTGTGTTCACCATCTGAAGCGGTTTTCCGGAGATAGCAAAAGATAAGAGGGAACTAGCATAGGTAAGAGATTAGGGGGAAACTAAACAACATCCCACACAAGAAAAAAAGCAAGCAACAACTTAAAAGAAACTTAACTTGAAATCAAAATAGTTTTTAAGGATGGATGTACTACAAGTATGCAAAGACTTGGTACAGTCCACCTAACACATAAGCAAGTAATATATAAGCGTTCTAAAATCGTAGGACTTTACTTGGTATTACAACTAAAGAGCTAGTCCTCACTCCTTCATGATGACGAGCTTCTCCAAGTGCTTCTTAGACGCAACCTTACTGGGCCATCTATAGAAATTACAAAGGGAAGGGGGTACAATTACCATTCCAAAAGGAAATAAGCAGAAAGATAAGGAAGAATGCCATGACGAAGGTAAGGATAGAAAGACAAGAAAAGACAAGGATAGCACAATATTAAAATTTTATTTTATAAAATAAATTTTAAAGTCCTTATTTTAACGACCATTCTAACTAGGTCACGTCCTACAGTCAAATTGGCTCTGATACCACTTCTGTCGGGACCCCGGATTTCTGAACCCGGACCCTTTGTGTATTACAGCACTAGTCCCAGATCAAAGCTAGTGCACACAGTTAAACAGAAATGATTCATAACCAACCACGATTTATTACAATAATAAAGAGTACTGACCATCAGGTCTCATTATTACAATCCGAGGTTTCAAGAACTCTCACAAACATAAAGCACAGCGGAAGCAAAGATAAATTCAACGGAGACCCATCAACACGCCACAGGCAATTGACTCGGGAAGCGCGACCTAGAACTCCTGGAATCCTTCGTCGAATCCACCTGGGAGGTAGCCGTAGTCTCCCTCTTGAGCTTCGTATTCCTGTGAGTATTATTTTTGAGTGCAGCATGTGAGTACATAAAGTACTCCGCAAGTCTTGGGGAAAATGCAATAGATGCAAGGCTTAACAAAGAAGGGTTATATGGTTCTTTTGCACAAAGCAATATTTTATTCAAATACCATTAAGTAATTTCGAAGGCATTAATTTAATAAAGTAATCGTTTTAACAGAAACTATCATTAATTTTATAGTGAAGGTTCTATCCACCAACACTAGTTAACCAATTCTAACTGATCAAGTTTAAAACTGCGAGTTACATCCACCCACACTGGCTCCAACCGCCAGGACAACCATCCGAGAGTTCCCTCCACTCTCGGAATACAAAACTTTGTTTTTAAAATGAAAACCAAAAATCTACCATGTGAATGCATTCCTTGCCCGCCCTTGACCGTGGGCACGGCTATTCGAATAATTTGACACTCTGCAGAGGTTGTACAACTTTACCCCCAAGAGATAAATTATCTTAACAGTCATCACGCTTCCATTGGCATGAGACCCAGATAAAATATCACAAAGCCTTTACCTCACTCTAGTCTAGCTAGACACCACCCGCTGAGGTTTCACCGCAGAAGGGTTAAATCCACCCAGTCCGAAGCCCCCTCTTGCGCCATATGAGTACAGTAAATCCCTGTCCCTCACTGTGAATAACCAGTAAATCCCTGGCACCCACTTTCCACTGGTGGCACCTAAACTAGACTATCGTAAGTTAATCAGCTAGGTCGTACCCATATAGACTTGGGGTTAAACGGTAATGCTCAGTCTGGACAAACACAAGCGTCGGTCCTTAATTGACTAGGGTGGAACATACACTTTACAAGATCTCGTGCTTTCCGCACCACTCCCAACCAACCATCCACCCCAGTCTAAACCAACTTTCACATTTTATGGTTCTGTGTAAATAGCGATGCACATAACTTTAAAATAAATTAAAACATTTCACAAACGTAGGTTCAAAATGATCGAAGGAGACTTGCCTTCTTGTGCACTGGTTGGTCCCTCTTCCTGTTGTTCGACAAACTCTTCGGCGACGTCGGGTTCTACGCGCGAAACGACAAAACAAACAAAACAAATAAATACAAGCAAAAATTCAAACAAACTCAAAAATTCAAATAGAGGCCATATTTGGATATATTATGATTTTAGAAGAATTTAGAAATTTGAATGGCTGAATTGGGAGTTAAAATGAGAAAGTTATGCTTATTTCAAAATCTCAGATTGAATAAATCCAGAAATTCCCAAATTTCTGACAGGTGGGGCCCACTGGCAGGATTAATTTTTAATCTTTTTATTTTATTCCTGAGATTATGATAGGTGGGACCCACTGGTCAGTGAGCCCAATGGATAGATTCTGACATGTGGGACCCACTGGACAGTTAGCCCGCTGGCCTCTGACATGTGGGACCCACTGGACTCCAGGCCCACTTGTCAGTGACCAGCGCAGAGGGGTGGGGCCCAGACGGCAGTGGCCAGCGCAGACTGGCGGCCACTGATGGGTGGGGTCCATTTGTCAGCGCGGAAAATAAAGAAATGGCTCAACCTCAGCGTGTGGAGCCGGGGCTCGAACGCGCGCCTAGGGAGCCAAGGGGGAGAAGGGAGAGCGGTGGTAACCAGTCGGACGGGGAGGCTTTGCCTACCCATATAGGGCAAGCTATCCTCTTGAGGTACCTGCTGGAGGGAGCCAGGTGGAGGTGGCCGGAGGCAGCGGCGCCGGCGGCGAGGGGAGGCCGGAGCAGTTCGGGTGAGGGTCAAAATGTGCCCCTGGTGCAGAGGGGGTGCTGCTGGTGAGGTCGGCGAGGTTCGGGGACGAGCGGAGGTGGCCGGCAGCGAAGAGGTGGCGGTGCTAGCTCGGGTGCTCCGGTGCGACGGCGCTCCGGAGGCGGGGAGGTTCGGCCGAGTTGCTGGGGTGGATCGCACGGGCGTGAGGAAGCTCGGGGTGGCGATGGTGGGCTCTGGGGAAGACCGAGGCGACAGTGATTGCTCGCCGGAGTTCTTACCGTGTGCGCACGGGGAGCTCTCGGTGCGGGCGCTCAGGCTGGGGAAGATAGAGGAGGAGAGCGGTGGGAGGTGGTGCGGCAAGAGGGGAGGTCGAGGGGCTATTTATAGGGGTGAAGGGGAGCAGGGGAGTGGCAATCGCTCGCCGGTGCTGGCGGCCGGAAAAGGAAGGAAGAGGGAGAAGAAGGAAATAGGGGCCAGGGAAGGAAAGAAGGCGCGGGGGTTCGGGGATTTGATCGCGCGGGTGATCGGGGCTTCCAAAAACGGAGGGAGGCGAGGAAGGGAAGGCCGGAGTGGACGCGGATTCGGTCACCGGCGCAAGAAAGGAAAGAGGGGAGGCAGAAAGGAAGGCGGCGGCTCCGCGGATAAGAAGGGCCTGCCAGGCGGGGCCCGCAGGTCAGTGAGGAGAGGAGGGGGAAGAGAGAGCGACTCCCGAGCGGCTGAGATAGAGACGCGTGGCAGGGAAGAAGATCGGGCGGCGGGCGCGGTTAAGTGGAAGGGAGCGGTGGATTGGGCTGGGCGAGGGGACGCGGCTCATCCAGGTCGTCCACACGTCGGGCGAGGAGGAGGGGAAGGCGGGGCTGGCTGGGCCGGGCACGCTTGGCAGAGGAAGAGGGAGAGAGCGGCCGGGATTTGGCGAGGTGGCGACGTGGGCGGTCCTGGGCCGTCCACGCGTCGGCCGGAGGGAGGGGATGGAATTTTTAATTTTAGAATTTGATTTTTAATTTCAGAAAAGGCTCAGAAATTATTTAGGCCTCAGAAAAATATGAAAATACCTTCAAAAATTCCAGAAAAATTCACAGAAGCTCCTGGATATATTTTGGACTTAATAAAATTATTTCCAACTTATGTTGGTATTTAATTTTCATACTTTAAAATACTTTTTAATTTCAAAAATGCATTTTTAAACTCTAGAAAATCCAGGAAACCAAATAAAAGACAAATAAATCCAAATAATTATTTTGAACTAGGATTTTTATAGAAAATCAAAATATTATTTTATTTAATAATATTTTTAGGTTTTTTTAAATACTTTTCAAATCCATTTTTTTCAAAAGCGGAAATTCAGGGCAAATACAAATAAAACTCAAATAATTTAAAATAATTAATTTAAAATTAAATTTTTCAGAAAGTGAATTTTTGGGATGTTACAGACTTCTACCCCAGGGCATACTAAAGTAGCGGTAATAATCCTAGCAGGTGAGCTAAGTACCACTGGTTTCTTTAGTGGGTAGGTAGGGGTAGCGCAAGCTTATCCACATATTTCTTGGCTATAAATGAATGTGAAGCCCCAAAATCAAAGAGAGTATACGCTGGTATTGACTTGACAGAAAATGTACCCATCAGAACTCCTGCGGCCTACTAGCTTCCTCAACAGTGATGTAATTAACCTAGCCACGAATGGGAGTCGAGGTAGTCTTGTTGGGTTGAGGAGTTTGATATCCTTGCTGGGTGCTGATGCTTTGCCACTAATAGGAGTGGTCCCTATGTTAAACTTCACGGGAGTGGTCTGTTTGTGCGGGCATCGGCTGGCAAAATGCCCTTTCCCTCTGCAGCTAACATAATTGTAGTTGGCAGCATAGTTCATTCCAGTGGATTGCCCGCCTGGTCATGGAGTCTGCAAAGAGTTGCCACATGGACAGGGTGTTGGGGTTGGAGCTTTGGGTGGACATGGCCTGGAGAAAAAGCGATTATTGAAGAATTTCGGGATGAACCTCCCTTGGGGACCTCTGTGCCACTTGCTTGCACTTGTGGCTGGCTTCCAAGCTCTTCCTTTCATTTTCTAAGATCAATATCTTGTGCACCAATTGATGGAAATTAGAGAAGTCTTGAACGATCAGCTGCACACGTAGATCCTCATTCATGCCCTCAAAGAACCTGTCAATCTTTTCATCCTCGTTCGCCACATCTTTCGGAGCATAGCGGGCGAGTTGATTGAACTTGGTGAGGTATTCACTGACAGACATGTTTCTTGTTTTAGGGTGCAGAATTCATTCTTCTTCATTCTCATCACCCCTGTAGGGACAAAGTTGGCTTTGAAGGCTATCTTGAATTCCATCCATGGGATGGCTTGATGGACATGCTAGGTGTGAGGGACTTGGTTAGCTTGACTTGCTCCTCCTTCCCCTTTTGTATTTCCTCTTGCAGCTGCTCCTTGCCTGTCCGCTTCTCCCTCAGAGTCATCTTTAGTCATGGTGCCTTCGTGGCCTCGAGCAGACAGGTAGTTCTCCCACTAGGCTGCGGCTGCACCCTGGAGCTGGTGGGCGGCGAAGACCACTCGGTCTTCCTCTGCACATCTAGCAAATCGGAGTTTCCTTTCGTTATCTTGAAGCCAGTCTTTGGCCTTGAGGGGTTCATTTGCTGAGGAGAAGGTCAGGGGCCAAGTCCTTAAGAAGTCAGCGAGCTTTGAACTGTGGCTGCTAGCATTGACTTCTTGACTGGCATAAATGGCTTGTAGAATTTGTGTTTGTTGTGCCATGGTGGGGTTGATTGGTGGGGGTGGAAGGTCGACTCCTTGGCCCTAGTTTCTTCCCCGGCCTGCAGGAGGCGTCCCTTGGTTTGCATCCACATCAACCTGCATGTCGGGGGTTGGCGCTAGCCTGGGCTCTGGTAACACCTTGAGTGGCCATCTGCAAGTACAGCTTTGCACTTTAGACACTCATGCTAGACAAGTGGGTTATTGGCATATTATGAAAAAACCAACCAAGTAAAATAAATGACAAAACAATTTTTCAACACAAGGCCTAAGCTTGGTCACACATCATAAATAAAGGTTCACATAGCTCAACATATATAGCCCTTAGGCTAAACTGAGCTTCACAGTTACATACAACACTTAGAGTTCTTAACACTCACGACTACCCTACTAGTTGACTAACATAGCTTCCTACTATTACAGGGGGTTAGTGCTTACTATCATTACACAATACCTAGCAAGCACTATACTGAACCATCTACTCCTCCATGAAGCTAGCTCCTAGGCAGTAGGGGCTATAATCTGGTGACTGAGAGCGGGAGTGGCTACCACTGATGTCTGATGAATCTGAGTAGGAGCAGGAGCGACTCTGGTCATGGCGGGCCTCCCTGAGGTGGATAGCTGTCCGGGGTCCAGGGGGTTGCATGCTCTTGCGAGCGGTGAGTCTCGTGCGAGGACCATTAGCCCACGGTTGAAGTGAAGCAAAAGCCATGGCAGGTGCAGTGGGGGTGGGCCGGGGATCACAGTGGCAATTGTGACTCATTGTAGCTTAGCGAGGGCGGCGACCTTCTCCTTCTCCACCTCTACAAGTGCCTTCTTGCAGTTGGCGAGCTGCTCCTGGAGTGTCTCCACCTGGTTGTAGCTGGCAAGCAGGAGCTGGCATAGGTCAGTGATCTCCTCAAGTGCTACAGAATAGGTAGCCCCCTTGGCTCTGGTGAGATGCACCTGATGTGTGAGCATCAGGTTATCCTCCGCCAATGGCATAAAAGTCTCATTGTGGCTAGCCCCTTCCTGGCAGGAGGGATAGTAGAGGAATGGAGACTATAATAGTGCAGGCCCATGGATGTCGCACAGCCAAGCGGTGGCTAAGCGAGCAGTGTCCTGAAGAGCAGTCGTAGCGGTGCTCCTCCTATGTAGGGTCCTGAAGATGTGAGGTGGCTCCTGTTCATCTGGAGCATAGATGAAAACTTCCATGGACTCCCTTGCTCCTTCGGCGGCCTTACATCTCCAATATATGGGATGATCCTTATAGCCCAAATAGTGCAGCAGCTTGCATAGGATGCTCGCAAAGTCCCCCTCTTGTTGTCCATGGGCAAAGTAGTCCCACTGACCATCAACTGCTCCTCCAAACATTTGTAACTTAAAACACTAGTGTTAGTATGTTTTTAAAATACCAAAGAAAGAAGAATGAGGTCAGATGTAGGAAGGGAAAGAAAGGAAGTAATACGCCATATTTTTAGAAATTCCTTTTTTACTAATTTCAAAAATTTAGTCCTAGGGCCCTATCTAGTAACCATCCTCAGGTCTTTACCCTACAGTCGTATGCTCTGATACCAGATCTGTCAGACCTGGCTTTTTCAGTTCAGAATCCTCTATGATTTACTGCACTATTCCCTGGATCAATAGATATTACTCATAGGTACATTGCTGCATCAACTCATACGTGGCACGAAATATACCGAACCATAATATTACATATCAGAGTTAAAATACACCACTTCGAGTGACAGTTTACAAAAGGGCTAATCAGGCCAAATACTTACAACATGAAAGATAGCAGCGGAAAGTATAAGCAAAAGTAAGACCAGTCTACACTAGCAAGTGACTAAACGGTAAATGTGTGCAACATATATTGTCTAGGCCTAGATAATATATGTGCACACAATCTCCATTAAGTCTACTTGTATAGGACTTGAACTTGTGGATGTTGTCCTAATTTTGTTTGTTGGCTCCTCCATCCGTGGCAGGGGCGTCCCCGTAGGCATAGTGGTCTTGGGTCCCTGTTTTTGATTTTGATAATGCGAGGGTAAGCACAAATCCGCTGTGCTCCGCGAGCCAATACACAGTATGCAATAAGTAACATGCATGGATTATCAAGGAAAGGCTCGGGCTATTTTATTTTCCATAAGTTGCTTTTAAAATATGTTACAAAGAAATTTCTCTAAGGCCTGTCAGTTTTAACTAAAACGGAGTTTAATCAATGTACGAAAAAGTACAATAATAATAGTGATCTAGATTCCATCCACCTTTACATGATTTCTGCACCATATGCTAACCTTTCAGCGTATTATCCGCTTACTTTATCACTGGGGCGATACCCAGGGCAACACAAATCAGAGCCTTTCTCTACCCACCACTTTTTCAATTTCACCCACAAAGTTTTTGAAATAGAACTATATCTATTTAAGTTCCCATGTCCATGCTTGACCGTGGGCACAACTGTTTGAATAATTTTGACTTTGCAGAGTTGTACCCTTTACCCACAAGAGACAATCTGCTCATTGCTCCACACGATTTCTTAGTCATGTGGCTGAGTAGATCATCACAGTAACTTTTCAAAATATCTAGCCCCTTTTTTGTCATCTCAACCTATGGGCTGCACCCACTTGTGGTGAGTCCCATACGTTGTGCGGGATGTAACCACGGATACTAGCGCATTCGGACTCCACTCTCCACAACGCTAGGACGACTAGATACTTCACCCTCCTCTTGATGTCCCTTTAGGCCTCCCCTCGCCTTTGCAATATTCCACTCCTTTCCACTACCGGTGAGATGAGTCTAGGGGTTTGATAGATTTACTTAGCCAAGTTGCAATTTACAGACCTGTGGTTGTACTGTTTTACATTGAAGGTCATGATAAGATTAAGTCCTTAAGGTTATCTGAGCGGTTCTACCCCAATCCACACACCGTGCTTTCAATGCACTAAGCACCAACCCCTGTGTCATGTCAAAAAGCAAGTTGGGGTTTTTGGGAGCATAAAATAATCATGTCAAAATATACCAGTCATTTCCACCCATGACTTCCCAAATCGATTATCTAAGCAGTACTAAGCATGGCGTATAATTAGGGACTTATTTTTGAAAGTTTTACTATTATAATTTTGCTAGGGTGACAAGGCTCAAATACTCAAATGCTCCAAAAGAGGGTAGTACTAACAAGTTCATTAATAGGTATATAACTAGAATATTGAAATCAAACATATATTTGTGCATAAAATAACAGCATGCAATTTGATAATTTAAAACGGAGATAATTTGCAGAAAATATAGGTTCAATATGATCAAAGTATTGACTCGCCTTGCTCATAGTTGATTTGGTCTTGGTTGTCGAGAGTTGCTTCAGCTTCAGTCTCTTCCTCTTGTGCCTCGTATGCTATTTTTCGTTGCGTGAAAATTTGAATAAAAATTAGCAAACCTAATAAATTCTCACAAAAATTTAAATGAACTAAAAAATTCATTATTTCAATTCCATTGGATAGATATTGATTTAGGTGAATTTAGAAATTTGTTTCACTCAATTTGGAGTTAAGATGAATAAGTTATGCCTTTTTGAAGTTCTTAGTTTAAATAAATATGAAAAATAAATAGAATTTGATAGGTGGGGCCCACAGCAGATTTTTAACTTTTTGATTTTATTTTTATTTTCTCTTTTCTGTACCTATGACAGGTGGGACCGGTTACTATTTAATTAAACGGGTAGGGCCCACAGGTCAGTGAGTGTTTTAGTTTAAATGACGAAGGCGGTGGCCGAAGGTGAGCATCCTCAAAATGGGTTGCCCACACTTGCGCCCACTCCTAGACGAAGTTTCGCCGGCCCATTTGGCCGGGGCGGCAGTAGGCAATGGCCATGGGCGGCGGCGGAATTGGGAAGGGGTGACTACGGTGGCTCAAGGCGTTTCAAAGCAATTCCTCACTCTGGGAGTATGTTGGAGATGGTAGGAAGTTACCTCAGCGGTCTACGAAGCTCGGGAGTGGCAGTGGTGATCTGGCGGCGTGAGACAGTGATGGGCAAAGGAGGCTCATGGTGCCAGCAAAGTACAGGTGGGGAGGGGTCTGGCGGAGGATGAGGATGGTGTCATGGTGCTCCAAGGAGGCTCCGGCTCGGTGGAATTGGTCAACAACAGTGCCAATCAACGGCTTTCCCGTCAGCTGGCGTTGGAGAAGAAGATGCCGCCGATGAGCTGTGGAGCATGAGAGACCAATTCTTTTGGTGGGAGAAGGAGTGGGCTGGTGCGGTGCTATCGGAAGCTCGGGCGGGGCTTTATAGCAGGTGGGGAGGGCTAGTGATGTGCGTGGAGCAGGGCCGGTCATGGTAGCCGCCGTGGCGCAGATATGGCTACAGGGGCTAGCTGACTTTGGAGAAACGTTCGCGGGGCAGGGCCGTCGTCCTAGTGGCATGGCTATACTCTGTTGCTAACTCGAGCGGCACTGCGTGGCGGTCCGAGCCGGGTCGTGGCATCCATCGACCGTGCGATGAGGGAGGCCAAAAGCGACGGCAACCATGCGGTGACGCGGGAGCAGGACTACGATGGAGCAGAGGGGTGGGTCCCGGTGACATGAGCGTGGAGGCTTGCCGGCGACCGATGGTCCGAGGGAGGCGCGGCCGGATGAGCGGTCACTGCCGTAGCCGACTGGAGGGCAAAGCGGAGGAAGGGGGAGAGGCCACGCAGGGGTCGGCCCAAGCGCCAGGCCAGGCTGAGATGGCTGGCTGCTTCTTTTCTTCTTTTTTTATTTTTTATAGCATTTTATTTTGGTCCCAATGCACTTTCAGATTTCTATTTTTATTATTTATTTATTTATTATTATGGTGTATATATATATATATATATATATATTTACCCGTTTTATTATTAGGCCTAAAGCAAAAAATTCAAGTTTTGATTCAAATTATACCCTTTCTCTTTTAATTTGGCAAAATTTTAAATCTTTGGTTCAATTAAAATTTTTATTTTTGATTTAACTTTTCAACCTTCCTCTTTTCCTAGTCTCCTACCCTAATTGATGGATCATTTTTTTCATATTTGCTTTCAAATTATAAATTTCTATTTGTTGAAAACTCAACCAAGATCCAAAGAAAAATCCATTTAAAATTTAAATGTCAAGAAGATACATTTTAAAATATTTTAAAAAGTTACACATCTTTCAGGACTCAGATGTTCAGGATGTTACAACATGCTGTCCCGTTGATCAGTTTGGATTGCACGTGAACAAGCAGGCGCGTCCCGGTGGTTTTATTGGCGGAGGCAGTTGCTTGTTGATGCTATGCACTTTTGCGTGTCCTACCAAACTGGATTTGTTGTTTCAATTACCTTGTATATTTGGAAAAGAAATATATAATTTTGTAAGAGGGTAGTTGTATACACTGAGTCGGACAGTTTTCTTTTCTTAAGCATCTGTATTGTATGTGCGCTTATGCCATCCCTAAAGCCTTAACAGTACTTTAAGTACATTATAATTTCACTTAATGTATCTTTGCGCACTTCATAGTATTCTTTTCGCTAATTAACTATACTAGTATTGTGCCTGTGCGTTGCAACAGAATCTCAAAAAAGAGTCATACATAAATACATAAATATAAGGGAATCCCAATTTATGTTGCAGCAACAATAGCGCCAACCACATAGACATGTTGGAGGTTGGGAGTTTAATGTAATTGGCAAACTTCAGATCCAAGGATTCCAATGTCCTTGTTGTCCAGTTTTTTTTTTGTTTCTAGAGGCCACTTCAGATCCAAGGATTCGAAGTTCCTATGTTTGATAATTGATATACACCTATACCTCAAATGTTTTATCAAAATTGTTTTAGCTGGACTCGATTCCAGGTTTGATCTGATCTAAGTACAGAATTTAGAACACACACACTACTACAGAAAGCCTAATAGTAGACGCCAAATCACAGACGGTTTTGTGAAACCGTCTGTGATTTACACTATTATAGACGGTTTTAATTTAGAGGCCGTCTGTGGTATTTGTGGCGGGAAAAAGAAGTATCACAGACGGTTCTTACCGCTGAACCGTCTGTGATACTAGAATATCACAGACGGTTTTATAATAAAAACCGTCTGTGATATTCCAGATTATCACAGACGGTTTTTATTATAAAACCGTCTGTGATACTAGAATATCACAGACAGTTTTATAATAAAAACCGTATGTGATAATCTGTAATATCACAGACGGTTTTTATTATAAAACCGTCTGTGATATTCTAGTATCACAGACGGTTTTATAAGAAAAACCGTCTGTGATACGTTTCCCGCCATGCAATCACTCAAAATTTCATATTTTCCCGCTTAAGTCCGAGATGGTTCAGTTTTGAGACACCTTCGGTAAAACGGGCATAACTTTTGCATACGATGTCCGTTTTCGACGTTCTTGTACTCGTTGGAAAGCTAACGACGAGCCCGATCCAAAAAAATGACTGGCTCGTGCCAGTCGACCTCCAAGACCCCGAAAATTGGCCATCTTTGGACCTAAACCTGCGTCGCAAGTTTTTGGTTTCTATTTTTGCCCTTTTTCTTGGTCTTAATTTCGGAATTTGGATTTTTCTTCAACTGCAAAGTTGTAGATCTCGTCGAAACCTTTCAAATGAGTATATATAAACTATATCAACCTTTGCTATTTTATCTTTTCAGACTAGTTGTTTATATTGTATCGGTATATAAAATTTGTGCTCCAATTCACAGACGGTTCTATATATAGAACCGTCTGTGATATTTATTCATCACAGACGGTTCTATATATAGAACCGTCTGTGATAATCTGACCGCTGGGCCCGTCGATCCTCAGCCCCACGAATCGTAGCTCCGCCTTTCCGTTCCCGCACCAAAAATTTCGAATTCCCGCCTCTCCCTCCCCTATAAATATAACCAAAATCCAGCCTCTTTGCTGGTCTCCTCTTCCTTGCTGTCCTCCTCCTTGCTGTCCTCTTCCTTGTTGTTCTCTTCCTCCTTACTGTCCTCCTCCTTGCAGACGACGCAGAAGCATCTAGCTCGTGCCAACCGGGCAGACGCTCAATCAACGCCGACGATGGTGGTCATCAAAGACATTCAGCTCATGCGTTGCATCAGGGGCGAGAAGGCATAACGGATCTTTGCTTGTTGTGTAACCTGCTCGTTGTTCTTGTTGTGTAACCTGCTCGTTGTTCTTGTTGTGTAACTTGCTCGTTGTTCTTTTTGTTCTTGTTGTATAACCTGCTCGTTGTTCTTGTTGTGTAACCTGCTCGTTGTTCTTGTTGTGTAACCTGCTCGTTGTTCTTGTTGTGTAACCTGCTCGTTGTTTTGAGATATTGTAATGGTATACTCTAATCTTAATAAAAATTGATGTTTTATGTTTGTGAAATGAATTGAGATGTGAATTGGATGTATACATGTACCTGTTGATCTGCTTGTTTCAGAGGGCATGGCTAGCATTTCCTGAGGCTAGCCAACAAACAGAAATAGGTTTAGGAATAGAAGGGAATATCACAGACGGTTTCCACTGGTGGCACCTAAACTAGACTATCGTAAGTTAATCAGCTAGGTCGTACCTATATAGACTTGGGGTTCCACGGTAATGCTCAGTCTGGACAAACACAAGCGTCGGTCCTTAATTGACTAGGGTGGAACATACACTTTACAAGATCTCGTGCTTTCCGCACCAATCCCAACCAACCATCCACCCCAGTCTAAACCAACTTTCACATTTTATTTATTTTTAAAACAACAGCGGCAACACCAATCGCCACTTATTTCTAAATATAAAGATTATTGCGATGAAACATAATTTCCCATTTCAAGACTACAAAAGAATTAAATAGCATGACTAAGCATTATACTACCGTTCTAATAATTATCAAAGATTTAATAATAATCTCATTATTGAGACAAAGGAAATTCCTAAGGTTACAAAGGTAAATGGCATTCAACTTCAATTGAGGGCACAACAATAATTGGTTTAACTATCTTGCTAAGCCAAAAATTAGGGTTCTGTGTAAATAGCGATGCACATAACTTTAAAATAATTTAAAACATTTCACAAACATAGGTTCAAAATGATCAAAGGAGACTTGCCTTCTTGTGCACTGGTTAGTCCCTCTTGCTACAGTTTGACAAACTCTTCGGCGACGTCGGGTTCTACGTGCGAAACGACAAAACAAACAAAATAAATAAATACAAGCAAAAATTCAAACAAACTCAAAAATTCAAATAGAGGCCATATTTGGATAGATTATGATTTTAGAAGAATTTAGAAATTTGAATGGCTGAATTTGGAGTTAAAATGAGAAAGTTATGCTTATTTGAAAATCTCAGATTGAATAAATCCAGAAATTCCCAAATTTCTGACAGGTGGGGCCCACTGGCAGGATTAATTTTTTAATCTTTTTATTTTATTCTTGAGATTATGACAGGTGGGACCCACTGGTCAGTGAGCCCAATGGATAGATTCTGACATGTGGGACCCACTGGACAGTGACCCCACTGGCTTAGCCTCTGACATGTGGGACCCACTGGACTCCAGGCCCACTTGTTAGTGACCAGCGTAGAGGGGTGGGGCCCAGACGGCAGTGGCCAGCGCGGACTGGCGGCCACTGATGGGTGGGGTCCATCTGTCAGCGCGGAAAATAAAGAAATGGCTCAACCTCAGCGTGCGGAGCCGGGGCTCGAACGCGCGCCTAGGGAGCCAAGGGGGAGAAGGGAGAGCGGTGGTAACCAGTCGGACGGGGAGGCTTTGCCTACCCATATAGGGCAAGCTATCCTCTTGAGGTACCTGCTGGAGGGAGCCGGGTGGAGGTGGCCGAAGGCAGCGGCGCCGGCGGCGAGGGGAGGCCGGAGCGGTTCGGGTGAGGGTCAAAATGCAGCCCTGGTGCAGAGGGGGTGCTGCTGGTGAAGTCGGCGAGGTTCGGGGACGAGCGGAGGTGGCCGGCGGCGAAGAGGTGGCGGAGCTAGCTCGGGTGCTCCGGTGCGACGGCGCTCTGGAGGCGGGGAGGTTCGGCCGAGTTGCTGGGGAGGATCGCACGGACGTGAGGAAGCTCGGGGTGGCGACGGTGGGCTCTGGGGAAGACCGAGGCGACAGCGATTGCTCGCCGGAGTTCTTACCGTGTGCGCACAGGGAGCTCTCGGTGCGGGCGCTCGGGCTCGGGAAGATAGAGGAGGAGAGCGGTGGGCGGTGGTGCGGCAAGAGGGGAGGTCGAGGGGCTATTTATAGGGGTGAAGGGGAGCAGGGGAGCGGCAATCGCTCGCTGGTGATGGCGGCCGGAAAAGGAAGGAAGAGGGAGAAGTAGGAAATAGGGGCCGGGGAAGGAAAGAAGGCGCAGGGGTTCGGGGATTTGATCGCGCGGGTGATCGGGGCTTCCAAAACCGGAGGGAGGCGAGGAAGGGAAGGCCGGAGTGGACTTGGATTCGGTTGCCGGTGCAAGAAAGGAAAGAGGGGAGGAAGAAAGGAAGGCGGCGGCTCCGCGGGGTAGAAGGGCCTGACAGGCGGGGCCCGCGGATCAGTGAGGAGAGGAGGGGGAGAGAGAGAGCGACTCCCGAGCGTTGAGATAGAGACGCGTGGCAGGGAAGAAGATCGGGCGGCGGGCGCGGTTAAGTGGAAGGGAGCGGTGGATCGGGCCGGGCGCGGGGACGCGGCTCATCCAGGCCGTCCACGCGTCGGGCGAGGAGGAGGGGAAGGCGGGGCCGGCTGGGCCGGGCCCGCTTGGCAGAGGAAAAGGGAGAGAGCGGCCGGGATTTGGCGAGGTGGCGACGTGGGTGGTCCTGGGCCGTCCACGCGTCGGCCGGAGGGAGGGGATGGAATTTTTAATTTTAGAATTTGATTTTTAATTTCAGAAAAGGCTCAGAAATTATTTAGGCCTCAGAAAAAAATGAAAATACCTCCAAAAATTCCAGAAAAATTCACAGAAGCTCCTGGATATATTTTGGACTTAATAAAATTATTTCCAACTTATGTTGGTATTTAATTTTCATACTTTAAAATACTTTTTAATTTCAAAAATGCATTTTTAAACTCTAGAAAATCCAGGAAACCAAATAGAAGCCAAATAAATCCAAATAATTATTTTGAACTAGGATTTTTATATAAAATCAAAATATTATTTTATTTAATAATATTTTTAGGTTTTTTTTAAAATACTTTTCAAATCCAGTTTTTTTTCAAAAGCAGAAATTCAGGGCAAATACAAATAAAACTCAAATAATTTAAAATAATTAATTTAAAATTAAATTTTTCATAAAGCGATTTTTTGGGATGTTACAAATCTACCCCCCTTAGAAAGAATCTCGTCCCGGAGATTCGGACAGACTAGGAAAAAGAAAAGAGTGGAAAACACAGCTCTTGGTTCCCTTGCTGTGCTCGCAAGCTGCTTCTTTCTTTGATCCAAATTGAAGCTTACCTTGCATGATTGCTGCCTCCAGGGCACGTTTTGTGGTGATGTGGTTAACTCGTCCTCTTCCTTGTGATCGTGGAGTTCTTGGAGCTTTTCATGTAGTTGGAGAGACTCCCCGTCCTTGTCCTACAACTGGAGTTCGCGTTGGTGTATTTCCCAAGTTGAAAGGAATTGGAGTGATAACCGGAGGCTTCTGTGAGCAATTGCCTGCATAATGCCCCATCTCGTGGCACCAAAAACATTGCACGCCTGCTGCTGATATGTTGCTTTTCTGAGGTCGGACTCCGGTAAAGATGTGGGGTTCTTGCATCTCCGAACGAGGCGCAGATCCTGGAGTTCTTGGTGCATCTGTTGCGGCTGGAGCTTTGTTGAACTAGGGTGGATTCATTCGGGGTCTTGAACTGCTTGCATTATACTGTGTCTGGAAAGCCATCTTTCTCTTACGAGAGTCCTACAATTGATATTGAGTATCTTCCTGGACAAGGGCCTTGTTTACCATGTGCTGAAATGTTGGAAAATCTTTGGACACCAACTGCACCTTGAGGTTGGGATCAAGTCCTCGCATGAACCGCCAGATCTTTGTTGCCTCTGATGCGACATCTTCTGATGCATACCTGGACAGTTGGGTGAACTTGTTCAGGTATTCAGAAACACTGAGGTTTCCTTGCTGCAGTTGGTAAAATTCCCTTTTCTTCATTTCCATTATTCCTGTAGGAATATGCGAAGTGCGGAAAGCCTCAACAAATTCATCCCATGTGATGGCTTGCACATTTTGATGGGCGGCGCAGTAATTTTCCCACCAATTTGCAGCGATTCCTTTAAGCTGATGGGCAGCATACAACACCTTCTCATGATCATTGCACTGAGCCAGAATCAACTTCTTCTCCACATCCTTGATCCAGTCATTGGCCTCCAATGGATCCACTGAACCAGCAAAAGTAGGAGGTCTTGTTCTCATAAATTCTCCCAACTTAGACTGGGGTGCTTGGTTTGGTGCCTGCGGGGCTTGTTGCACCTGGTTCTGAGCAAGGGCCTGGAGTAGCTGCAATTGCATAGCCATCATCTGCTCCAAGTTAGGGGTTTGAGCAGGAGGTGGTGGAATGTTGTTCTCCGGTTGAGCATTGGCATCACGGCTACTGCTTGGATTGCTCCTTGTGTTCACCATCTGAAGCGGTTTTCCGGAGATAGCAAAAGATAAGAGGGAACTAGCATAGGTAAGAGATTAGGGGGAAACTAAACAACATCCCACACAAGAAAAAAAGCAAGCAACAACTTAAAAGAAACTTAACTTGAAATCAAAATAGTTTTTAAGGATGGATGTACTACAAGTATGCAAAGACTTGGTACAGTCCACCTAACACATAAGCAAGTAATATATAAGCGTTCTAAAATCGTAGGACTTTACTTGGTATTACAACTAAAGAGCTAGTCCTCACTCCTTCATGATGACGAGCTTCTCCAAGTGCTTCTTAGACGCAACCTTACTGGGCCATCTATAGAAATTACAAAGGGAAGGGGGTACAATTACCATTCCAAAAGGAAATAAGCAGAAAGATAAGGAAGAATGCCATGACGAAGGTAAGGATAGAAAGACAAGAAAAGACAAGGATAGCACAATATTAAAATTTTATTTTATAAAATAAATTTTAAAGTCCTTATTTTAACGACCATTCTAACTAGGTCACGTCCTACAGTCAAATTGGCTCTGATACCACTTCTGTCGGGACCCCGGATTTCTGAACCCGGACCCTTTGTGTATTACAGCACTAGTCCCAGATCAAAGCTAGTGCACACAGTTAAACAGAAATGATTCATAACCAACCACGATTTATTACAATAATAAAGAGTACTGACCATCAGGTCTCATTATTACAATCCGAGGTTTCAAGAACTCTCACAAACATAAAGCACAGCGGAAGCAAAGATAAATTCAACGGAGACCCATCAACACGCCACAGGCAATTGACTGGGGAAGCGCGACCTAGAACTCCTGGAATCCTTCGTCGAATCCACCTGGGAGGTAGCCGTAGTCTCCCTCTTGAGCTTCGTATTCCTGTGAGTATTATTTTTGAGTGCAGCATGTGAGTACATAAAGTACTCCGCAAGTCTTGGGGAAAATGCAATAGATGCAAGGCTTAACAAAGAAGGGTTATATGGTTCTTTTGCACAAAGCAATATTTTATTCAAATACCATTAAGTAATTTCGAAGGCATTAATTTAATAAAGTAATCGTTTTAACAGAAACTATCATTAATTTTATAGTGAAGGTTCTATCCACCAACACTAGTTAACCAATTCTAACTGATCAAGTTTAAAACTGCGAGTTACATCCACCCACACTGGCTCCAACCGCCAGGACAACCATCCGAGAGTTCCCTCCACTCTCGGAATACAAAACTTTGTTTTTAAAATGAAAACCAAAAATCTACCATGTGAATGCATTCCTTGCCCGCCCTTGACCGTGGGCACGGCTATTCGAATAATTTGACACTCTGCAGAGGTTGTACAACTTTACCCCCAAGAGATAAATTATCTTAACAGTCATCACGCTTCCATTGGCATGAGACCCAGATAAAATATCACAAAGCCTTTACCTCACTCTAGTCTAGCTAGACACCACCCGCTGAGGTTTCACCGCAGAAGGGTTAAATCCACCCAGTCCGAAGCCCCCTCTTGCGCCATATGAGTACAGTAAATCCCTGTCCCTCACTGTGAATAACCAGTAAATCCCTGGCACCCACTTTCCACTGGTGGCACCTAAACTAGACTATCGTAAGTTAATCAGCTAGGTCGTACCCATATAGACTTGGGGTTAAACGGTAATGCTCAGTCTGGACAAACACAAGCGTCGGTCCTTAATTGACTAGGGTGGAACATACACTTTACAAGATCTCGTGCTTTCCGCACCACTCCCAACCAACCATCCACCCCAGTCTAAACCAACTTTCACATTTTATGGTTCTGTGTAAATAGCGATGCACATAACTTTAAAATAAATTAAAACATTTCACAAACGTAGGTTCAAAATGATCGAAGGAGACTTGCCTTCTTGTGCACTGGTTGGTCCCTCTTCCTGTTGTTCGACAAACTCTTCGGCGACGTCGGGTTCTACGCGCGAAACGACAAAACAAACAAAACAAATAAATACAAGCAAAAATTCAAACAAACTCAAAAATTCAAATAGAGGCCATATTTGGATATATTATGATTTTAGAAGAATTTAGAAATTTGAATGGCTGAATTGGGAGTTAAAATGAGAAAGTTATGCTTATTTGAAAATCTCAGATTGAATAAATCCAGAAATTCCCAAATTTCTGACAGGTGGGGCCCACTGGCAGGATTAATTTTTAATCTTTTTATTTTATTCCTGAGATTATGATAGGTGGGACCCACTGGTCAGTGAGCCCAATGGATAGATTCTGACATGTGGGACCCACTGGACAGTTAGCCCGCTGGCCTCTGACATGTGGGACCCACTGGACTCCAGGCCCACTTGTCAGTGACCAGCGCAGAGGGGTGGGGCCCAGACGGCAGTGGCCAGCGCAGACTGGCGGCCACTGATGGGTGGGGTCCATTTGTCAGCGCGGAAAATAAAGAAATGGCTCAACCTCAGCGTGTGGAGCCGGGGCTCGAACGCGCGCCTAGGGAGCCAAGGGGGAGAAGGGAGAGCGGTGGTAACCAGTCGGACGGGGAGGCTTTGCCTACCCATATAGGGCAAGCTATCCTCTTGAGGTACCTGCTGGAGGGAGCCAGGTGGAGGTGGCCGGAGGCAGCGGCGCCGGCGGCGAGGGGAGGCCGGAGCAGTTCGGGTGAGGGTCAAAATGTGCCCCTGGTGCAGAGGGGGTGCTGCTGGTGAGGTCGGCGAGGTTCGGGGACGAGCGGAGGTGGCCGGCAGCGAAGAGGTGGCGGTGCTAGCTCGGGTGCTCCGGTGCGACGGCGCTCCGGAGGCGGGGAGGTTCGGCCGAGTTGCTGGGGTGGATCGCACGGGCGTGAGGAAGCTCGGGGTGGCGATGGTGGGCTCTGGGGAAGACCGAGGCGACAGTGATTGCTCGCCGGAGTTCTTACCGTGTGCGCACGGGGAGCTCTCGGTGCGGGCGCTCAGGCTGGGGAAGATAGAGGAGGAGAGCGGTGGGAGGTGGTGCGGCAAGAGGGGAGGTCGAGGGGCTATTTATAGGGGTGAAGGGGAGCAGGGGAGTGGCAATCGCTCGCCGGTGCTGGCGGCCGGAAAAGGAAGGAAGAGGGAGAAGAAGGAAATAGGGGCCAGGGAAGGAAAGAAGGCGCGGGGGTTCGGGGATTTGATCGCGCGGGTGATCGGGGCTTCCAAAAACGGAGGGAGGCGAGGAAGGGAAGGCCGGAGTGGACGCGGATTCGGTCGCCGGCGCAAGAAAGGAAAGAGGGGAGGCAGAAAGGAAGGCGGCGGCTCCGCGGATAAGAAGGGCCTGCCAGGCGGGGCCCGCAGGTCAGTGAGGAGAGGAGGGGGAAGAGAGAGCGACTCCCGAGCGGCTGAGATAGAGACGCGTGGCAGGGAAGAAGATCGGGCGGCGGGCGCGGTTAAGTGGAAGGGAGCGGTGGATTGGGCTGGGCGAGGGGACGCGGCTCATCCAGGTCGTCCACACGTCGGGCGAGGAGGAGGGGAAGGCGGGGCTGGCTGGGCCGGGCACGCTTGGCAGAGGAAGAGGGAGAGAGCGGCCGGGATTTGGCGAGGTGGCGACGTGGGCGGTCCTGGGCCGTCCACGCGTCGGCCGGAGGGAGGGGATGGAATTTTTAATTTTAGAATTTGATTTTTAATTTCAGAAAAGGCTCAGAAATTATTTAGGCCTCAGAAAAATATGAAAATACCTTCAAAAATTCCAGAAAAATTCACAGAAGCTCCTGGATATATTTTGGACTTAATAAAATTATTTCCAACTTATGTTGGTATTTAATTTTCATACTTTAAAATACTTTTTAATTTCAAAAATGCATTTTTAAACTCTAGAAAATCCAGGAAACCAAATAAAAGACAAATAAATCCAAATAATTATTTTGAACTAGGATTTTTATAGAAAATCAAAATATTATTTTATTTAATAATATTTTTTAGGTTTTTTTAAATACTTTTCAAATCCATTTTTTTCAAAAGCGGAAATTCAGGGCAAATACAAATAAAACTCAAATAATTTAAAATAATTAATTTAAAATTAAATTTTTCAGAAAGTGAATTTTTGGGATGTTACAGACTTCTACCCCAGGGCATACTAAAGTAGCGGTAATAATCCTAGCAGGTGAGCTAAGTACCACTGGTTTCTTTAGTGGGTAGGTAGGGGTAGCGCAAGCTTATCCACATATTTCTTGGCTATAAATGAATGTGAAGCCCCAAAATCAAAGAGAGTATACGCTGGTATTGACTTGACAGAAAATGTACCCATCAGAACTCCTGCGGCCTACTAGCTTCCTCAACAGTGATGTAATTAACCTAGCCACGAATGGGAGTCGAGGTAGTCTTGTTGGGTTGAGGAGTTTGATATCCTTGCTGGGTGCTGATGCTTTGCCACTAATAGGAGTGGTCCCTATGTTAAACTTCACGGGAGTGGTCTGTTTGTGCGGGCATCGGCTGGCAAAATGCCCTTTCCCTCTGCAGCTAACATAATTGTAGTTGGCAGCATAGTTCATTCCAGTGGATTGCCCGCCTGGTCATGGAGTCTGCAAAGAGTTGCCACATGGACAGGGTGTTGGGGTTGGAGCTTTGGGTGGACATGGCCTGGAGAAAAAGCGATTATTGAAGAATTTCGGGATGAACCTCCCTTGGGGACCTCTGTGCCACTTGCTTGCACTTGTGGCTGGCTTCCAAGCTCTTCCTTTCATTTTCTAAGATCAATATCTTGTGCACCAATTGATGGAAATTAGAGAAGTCTTGAACGATCAGCTGCACACGTAGATCCTCATTCATGCCCTCAAAGAACCTGTCAATCTTTTCATCCTCGTTCGCCACATCTTTCGGAGCATAGCGGGCGAGTTGATTGAACTTGGTGAGGTATTCACTGACAGACATGTTTCTTGTTTTAGGGTGCAGAATTCATTCTTCTTCATTCTCATCACCCCTGTAGGGACAAAGTTGGCTTTGAAGGCTATCTTGAATTCCATCCATGGGATGGCTTGATGGACATGCTAGGTGTGAGGGACTTGGTTAGCTTGACTTGCTCCTCCTTCCCCTTTTGTATTTCCTCTTGCAGCTGCTCCTTGCCTGTCCGCTTCTCCCTCAGAGTCATCTTTAGTCATGGTGCCTTCGTGGCCTCGAGCAGACAGGTAGTTCTCCCACTAGGCTGCGGCTGCACCCTGGAGCTGGTGGGCGGCGAAGACCACTCGGTCTTCCTCTGCACATCTAGCAAATCGGAGTTTCCTTTCGTTATCTTGAAGCCAGTCTTTGGCCTTGAGGGGTTCATTTGCTGAGGAGAAGGTCAGGGGCCAAGTCCTTAAGAAGTCAGCGAGCTTTGAACTGTGGCTGCTAGCATTGACTTCTTGACTGGCATAAATGGCTTGTAGAATTTGTGTTTGTTGTGCCATGGTGGGGTTGATTGGTGGGGGTGGAAGGTCGACTCCTTGGCCCTAGTTTCTTCCCCGGCCTGCAGGAGGCGTCCCTTGGTTTGCATCCACATCAACCTGCATGTCGGGGGTTGGCGCTAGCCTGGGCTCTGGTAACACCTTGAGTGGCCATCTGCAAGTACAGCTTTGCACTTTAGACACTCATGCTAGACAAGTGGGTTATTGGCATATTATGAAAAAACCAACCAAGTAAAATAAATGACAAAACAATTTTTCAACACAAGGCCTAAGCTTGGTCACACATCATAAATAAAGGTTCACATAGCTCAACATATATAGCCCTTAGGCTAAACTGAGCTTCACAGTTACATACAACACTTAGAGTTCTTAACACTCACGACTACCCTACTAGTTGACTAACATAGCTTCCTACTATTACAGGGGGTTAGTGCTTACTATCATTACACAATACCTAGCAAGCACTATACTGAACCATCTACTCCTCCATGAAGCTAGCTCCTAGGCAGTAGGGGCTATAATCTGGTGACTGAGAGCGGGAGTGGCTACCACTGATGTCTGATGAATCTGAGTAGGAGCAGGAGCGACTCTGGTCATGGCGGGCCTCCCTGAGGTGGATAGCTGTCCGGGGTCCAGGGGGTTGCATGCTCTTGCGAGCGGTGAGTCTCGTGCGAGGACCATTAGCCCACGGTTGAAGTGAAGCAAAAGCCATGGCAGGTGCAGTGGGGGTGGGCCGGGGATCACAGTGGCAATTGTGACTCATTGTAGCTTAGCGAGGGCGGCGACCTTCTCCTTCTCCACCTCTACAAGTGCCTTCTTGCAGTTGGCGAGCTGCTCCTGGAGTGTCTCCACCTGGTTGTAGCTGGCAAGCAGGAGCTGGCATAGGTCAGTGATCTCCTCAAGTGCTACAGAATAGGTAGCCCCCTTGGCTCTGGTGAGATGCACCTGATGTGTGAGCATCAGGTTATCCTCCGCCAATGGCATAAAAGTCTCATTGTGGCTAGCCCCTTCCTGGCAGGAGGGATAGTAGAGGAATGGAGACTATAATAGTGCAGGCCCATGGATGTCGCACAGCCAAGCGGTGGCTAAGCGAGCAGTGTCCTGAAGAGCAGTCGTAGCGGTGCTCCTCCTATGTAGGGTCCTGAAGATGTGAGGTGGCTCCTGTTCATCTGGAGCATAGATGAAAACTTCCATGGACTCCCTTGCTCCTTCGGCGGCCTTACATCTCCAATATATGGGATGATCCTTATAGCCCAAATAGTGCAGCAGCTTGCATAGGATGCTCGCAAAGTCCCCCTCTTGTTGTCCATGGGCAAAGTAGTCCCACTGACCATCAACTGCTCCTCCAAACATTTGTAACTTAAAACACTAGTGTTAGTATGTTTTTAAAATACCAAAGAAAGAAGAATGAGGTCAGATGTAGGAAGGGAAAGAAAGGAAGTAATACGCCATATTTTTAGAAATTCCTTTTTTACTAATTTCAAAAATTTAGTCCTAGGGCCCTATCTAGTAACCATCCTCAGGTCTTTACCCTACAGTCGTATGCTCTGATACCAGATCTGTCAGACCTGGCTTTTTCAGTTCAGAATCCTCTATGATTTACTGCACTATTCCCTGGATCAATAGATATTACTCATAGGTACATTGCTGCATCAACTCATACGTGGCACGAAATATACCGAACCATAATATTACATATCAGAGTTAAAATACACCACTTCGAGTGACAGTTTACAAAAGGGCTAATCAGGCCAAATACTTACAACATGAAAGATAGCAGCGGAAAGTATAAGCAAAAGTAAGACCAGTCTACACTAGCAAGTGACTAAACGGTAAATGTGTGCAACATATATTGTCTAGGCCTAGATAATATATGTGCACACAATCTCCATTAAGTCTACTTGTATAGGACTTGAACTTGTGGATGTTGTCCTAATTTTGTTTGTTGGCTCCTCCATCCGTGGCAGGGGCGTCCCCGTAGGCATAGTGGTCTTGGGTCCCTGTTTTTGATTTTGATAATGCGAGGGTAAGCACAAATCCGCTGTGCTCCGCGAGCCAATACACAGTATGCAATAAGTAACATGCATGGATTATCAAGGAAAGGCTCGGGCTATTTTATTTTCCATAAGTTGCTTTTAAAATATGTTACAAAGAAATTTCTCTAAGGCCTGTCAGTTTTAACTAAAACGGAGTTTAATCAATGTACGAAAAAGTACAATAATAATAGTGATCTAGATTCCATCCACCTTTACATGATTTCTGCACCATATGCTAACCTTTCAGCGTATTATCCGCTTACTTTATCACTGGGGCGATACCCAGGGCAACACAAATCAGAGCCTTTCTCTACCCACCACTTTTTCAATTTCACCCACAAAGTTTTTGAAATAGAACTATATCTATTTAAGTTCCCATGTCCATGCTTGACCGTGGGCACAACTGTTTGAATAATTTTGACTTTGCAGAGTTGTACACTTTACCCACAAGAGACAATCTGCTCATTGCTCCACACGATTTCTTAGTCATGTGGCTGAGTAGATCATCACAGTAACTTTTCAAAATATCTAGCCCCTTTTTTGTCATCTCAACCTATGGGCTGCACCCACTTGTGGTGAGTCCCATACGTTGTGCGGGATGTAACCACGGATACTAGCGCATTCGGACTCCACTCTCCACAACGCTAGGACGACTAGATACTTCACCCTCCTCTTGATGTCCCTTTAGGCCTCCCCTCGCCTTTGCAATATTCCACTCCTTTCCACTACCGGTGAGATGAGTCTAGGGGTTTGATAGATTTACTTAGCCAAGTTGCAATTTACAGACCTGTGGTTGTACTGTTTTACATTGAAGGTCATGATAAGATTAAGTCCTTAAGGTTATCTGAGCGGTTCTACCCCAATCCACACACCGTGCTTTCAATGCACTAAGCACCAACCCCTGTGTCATGTCAAAAAGCAAGTTGGGGTTTTTGGGAGCATAAAATAATCATGTCAAAATATACCAGTCATTTCCACCCATGACTTCCCAAATCGATTATCTAAGCAGTACTAAGCATGGCGTATAATTAGGGACTTATTTTTGAAAGTTTTACTATTATAATTTTGCTAGGGTGACAAGGCTCAAATACTCAAATGCTCCAAAAGAGGGTAGTACTAACAAGTTCATTAATAGGTATATAACTAGAATATTGAAATCAAACATATATTTGTGCATAAAATAACAGCATGCAATTTGATAATTTAAAACGGAGATAATTTGCAGAAAATATAGGTTCAATATGATCAAAGTATTGACTCGCCTTGCTCATAGTTGATTTGGTCTTGGTTGTCGAGAGTTGCTTCAGCTTCAGTCTCTTCCTCTTGTGCCTCGTATGCTATTTTTCGTTGCGTGAAAATTTGAATAAAAATTAGCAAACCTAATAAATTCTCACAAAAATTTAAATGAACTAAAAAATTCATTATTTCAATTCCATTGGATAGATATTGATTTAGGTGAATTTAGAAATTTGTTTCACTCAATTTGGAGTTAAGATGAATAAGTTATGCCTTTTTGAAGTTCTTAGTTTAAATAAATATGAAAAATAAATAGAATTTGATAGGTGGGGCCCACAGCAGATTTTTAACTTTTTGATTTTATTTTTATTTTCTCTTTTCTGTACCTATGACAGGTGGGACCGGTTACTATTTAATTAAACGGGTAGGGCCCACAGGTCAGTGAGTGTTTTAGTTTAAATGACGAAGGCGGTGGCCGAAGGTGAGCATCCTCAAAATGGGTTGCCCACACTTGCGCCCACTCCTAGACGAAGTTTCGCCGGCCCATTTGGCCGGGGCGGCAGTAGGCAATGGCCATGGGCGGCGGCGGAATTGGGAAGGGGTGACTACGGTGGCTCAAGGCGTTTCAAAGCAATTCCTCACTCTGGGAGTATGTTGGAGATGGTAGGAAGTTACCTCAGCGGTCTACGAAGCTCGGGAGTGGCAGTGGTGATCTGGCGGCGTGAGACAGTGATGGGCAAAGGAGGCTCATGGTGCCAGCAAAGTACAGGTGGGGAGGGGTCTGGCGGAGGATGAGGATGGTGTCATGGTGCTCCAAGGAGGCTCCGGCTCGGTGGAATTGGTCAACAACAGTGCCAATCAACGGCTTTCCCGTCAGCTGGCGTTGGAGAAGAAGATGCCGCCGATGAGCTGTGGAGCATGAGAGACCAATTCTTTTGGTGGGAGAAGGAGTGGGCTGGTGCGGTGCTATCGGAAGCTCGGGCGGGGCTTTATAGCAGGTGGGGAGGGCTAGTGATGTGCGTGGAGCAGGGCCGGTCATGGTAGCCGCCGTGGCGCAGATATGGCTACAGGGGCTAGCTGACTTTGGAGAAACGTTCGCGGGGCAGGGCCGTCGTCCTAGTGGCATGGCTATACTCTGTTGCTAACTCGAGCGGCACTGCGTGGCGGTCCGAGCCGGGTCGTGGCATCCATCGACCGTGCGATGAGGGAGGCCAAAAGCGACGGCAACCATGCGGTGACGCGGGAGCAGGACTACGATGGAGCAGAGGGGTGGGTCCCGGTGACATGAGCGTGGAGGCTTGCCGGCGACCGATGGTCCGAGGGAGGCGCGGCCGGATGAGCGGTCACTGCCGTAGCCGACTGGAGGGCAAAGCGGAGGAAGGGGGAGAGGCCACGCAGGGGTCGGCCCAAGCGCCAGGCCAGGCTGAGATGGCTGGCTGCTTCTTTTCTTCTTTTTTTATTTTTTATAGCATTTTATTTTGGTCCCAATGCACTTTCAGATTTCTATTTTTATTATTTATTTATTTATTATTATGGTGTATATATATATATATATATATATTTACCCGTTTTATTATTAGGCCTAAAGCAAAAAATTCAAGTTTTGATTCAAATTATACCCTTTCTCTTTTAATTTGGCAAAATTTTAAATCTTTGGTTCAATTAAAATTTTTATTTTTGATTTAACTTTTCAACCTTCCTCTTTTCCTAGTCTCCTACCCTAATTGATGGATCATTTTTTTCATATTTGCTTTCAAATTATAAATTTCTATTTGTTGAAAACTCAACCAAGATCCAAAGAAAAATCCATTTAAAATTTAAATGTCAAGAAGATACATTTTAAAATATTTTAAAAAGTTACACATCTTTCAGGACTCAGATGTTCAGGATGTTACAACATGCTGTCCCGTTGATCAGTTTGGATTGCACGTGAACAAGCAGGCGCGTCCCGGTGGTTTTATTGGCGGAGGCAGTTGCTTGTTGATGCTATGCACTTTTGCGTGTCCTACCAAACTGGATTTGTTGTTTCAATTACCTTGTATATTTGGAAAAGAAATATATAATTTTGTAAGAGGGTAGTTGTATACACTGAGTCGGACAGTTTTCTTTTCTTAAGCATCTGTATTGTATGTGCGCTTATGCCATCCCTAAAGCCTTAACAGTACTTTAAGTACATTATAATTTCACTTAATGTATCTTTGCGCACTTCATAGTATTCTTTTCGCTAATTAACTATACTAGTATTGTGCCTGTGCGTTGCAACAGAATCTCAAAAAAGAGTCATACATAAATACATAAATATAAGGGAATCCCAATTTATGTTGCAGCAACAATAGCGCCAACCACATAGACATGTTGGAGGTTGGGAGTTTAATGTAATTGGCAAACTTCAGATCCAAGGATTCCAATGTCCTTGTTGTCCAGTTTTTTTTTTGTTTCTAGAGGCCACTTCAGATCCAAGGATTCGAAGTTCCTATGTTTGATAATTGATATACACCTATACCTCAAATGTTTTATCAAAATTGTTTTAGCTGGACTCGATTCCAGGTTTGATCTGATCTAAGTACAGAATTTAGAACACACACACTACTACAGAAAGCCTAATAGTAGACGCCAAATCACAGACGGTTTTGTGAAACCGTCTGTGATTTACACTATTATAGACGGTTTTAATTTAGAGGCCGTCTGTGGTATTTGTGGCGGGAAAAAGAAGTATCACAGACGGTTCTTACCGCTGAACCGTCTGTGATACTAGAATATCACAGACGGTTTTATAATAAAAACCGTCTGTGATATTCCAGATTATCACAGACGGTTTTTATTATAAAACCGTCTGTGATACTAGAATATCACAGACAGTTTTATAATAAAAACCGTATGTGATAATCTGTAATATCACAGACGGTTTTTATTATAAAACCGTCTGTGATATTCTAGTATCACAGACGGTTTTATAAGAAAAACCGTCTGTGATACGTTTCCCGCCATGCAATCACTCAAAATTTCATATTTTCCCGCTTAAGTCCGAGATGGTTCAGTTTTGAGACACCTTCGGTAAAACGGGCATAACTTTTGCATACGATGTCCGTTTTCGACGTTCTTGTACTCGTTGGAAAGCTAACGACGAGCCCGATCCAAAAAAATGACTGGCTCGTGCCAGTCGACCTCCAAGACCCCGAAAATTGGCCATCTTTGGACCTAAACCTGCGTCGCAAGTTTTTGGTTTCTATTTTTGCCCTTTTTCTTGGTCTTAATTTCGGAATTTGGATTTTTCTTCAACTGCAAAGTTGTAGATCTCGTCGAAACCTTTCAAATGAGTATATATAAACTATATCAACCTTTGCTATTTTATCTTTTCAGACTAGTTGTTTATATTGTATCGGTATATAAAATTTGTGCTCCAATTCACAGACGGTTCTATATATAGAACCGTCTGTGATATTTATTCATCACAGACGGTTCTATATATAGAACCGTCTGTGATAATCTGACCGCTGGGCCCGTCGATCCTCAGCCCCACGAATCGTAGCTCCGCCTTTCCGTTCCCGCACCAAAAATTTCGAATTCCCGCCTCTCCCTCCCCTATAAATATAACCAAAATCCAGCCTCTTTGCTGGTCTCCTCTTCCTTGCTGTCCTCCTCCTTGCTGTCCTCTTCCTTGTTGTTCTCTTCCTCCTTACTGTCCTCCTCCTTGCAGACGACGCAGAAGCATCTAGCTCGTGCCAACCGGGCAGACGCTCAATCAACGCCGACGATGGTGGTCATCAAAGACATTCAGCTCATGCGTTGCATCAGGGGCGAGAAGGCATAACGGATCTTTGCTTGTTGTGTAACCTGCTCGTTGTTCTTGTTGTGTAACCTGCTCGTTGTTCTTGTTGTGTAACTTGCTCGTTGTTCTTTTTGTTCTTGTTGTATAACCTGCTCGTTGTTCTTGTTGTGTAACCTGCTCGTTGTTCTTGTTGTGTAACCTGCTCGTTGTTCTTGTTGTGTAACCTGCTCGTTGTTTTGAGATATTGTAATGGTATACTCTAATCTTAATAAAAATTGATGTTTTATGTTTGTGAAATGAATTGAGATGTGAATTGGATGTATACATGTACCTGTTGATCTGCTTGTTTCAGAGGGCATGGCTAGCATTTCCTGAGGCTAGCCAACAAACAGAAATAGGTTTAGGAATAGAAGGGAATATCACAGACGGTTTCCACTGGTGGCACCTAAACTAGACTATCGTAAGTTAATCAGCTAGGTCGTACCTATATAGACTTGGGGTTCCACGGTAATGCTCAGTCTGGACAAACACAAGCGTCGGTCCTTAATTGACTAGGGTGGAACATACACTTTACAAGATCTCGTGCTTTCCGCACCAATCCCAACCAACCATCCACCCCAGTCTAAACCAACTTTCACATTTTATTTATTTTTAAAACAACAGCGGCAACACCAATCGCCACTTATTTCTAAATATAAAGATTATTGCGATGAAACATAATTTCCCATTTCAAGACTACAAAAGAATTAAATAGCATGACTAAGCATTATACTACCGTTCTAATAATTATCAAAGATTTAATAATAATCTCATTATTGAGACAAAGGAAATTCCTAAGGTTACAAAGGTAAATGGCATTCAACTTCAATTGAGGGCACAACAATAATTGGTTTAACTATCTTGCTAAGCCAAAAATTAGGGTTCTGTGTAAATAGCGATGCACATAACTTTAAAATAATTTAAAACATTTCACAAACATAGGTTCAAAATGATCAAAGGAGACTTGCCTTCTTGTGCACTGGTTAGTCCCTCTTGCTACAGTTTGACAAACTCTTCGGCGACGTCGGGTTCTACGTGCGAAACGACAAAACAAACAAAATAAATAAATACAAGCAAAAATTCAAACAAACTCAAAAATTCAAATAGAGGCCATATTTGGATAGATTATGATTTTAGAAGAATTTAGAAATTTGAATGGCTGAATTTGGAGTTAAAATGAGAAAGTTATGCTTATTTGAAAATCTCAGATTGAATAAATCCAGAAATTCCCAAATTTCTGACAGGTGGGGCCCACTGGCAGGATTAATTTTTTAATCTTTTTATTTTATTCTTGAGATTATGACAGGTGGGACCCACTGGTCAGTGAGCCCAATGGATAGATTCTGACATGTGGGACCCACTGGACAGTGACCCCACTGGCTTAGCCTCTGACATGTGGGACCCACTGGACTCCAGGCCCACTTGTTAGTGACCAGCGTAGAGGGGTGGGGCCCAGACGGCAGTGGCCAGCGCGGACTGGCGGCCACTGATGGGTGGGGTCCATCTGTCAGCGCGGAAAATAAAGAAATGGCTCAACCTCAGCGTGCGGAGCCGGGGCTCGAACGCGCGCCTAGGGAGCCAAGGGGGAGAAGGGAGAGCGGTGGTAACCAGTCGGACGGGGAGGCTTTGCCTACCCATATAGGGCAAGCTATCCTCTTGAGGTACCTGCTGGAGGGAGCCGGGTGGAGGTGGCCGAAGGCAGCGGCGCCGGCGGCGAGGGGAGGCCGGAGCGGTTCGGGTGAGGGTCAAAATGCAGCCCTGGTGCAGAGGGGGTGCTGCTGGTGAAGTCGGCGAGGTTCGGGGACGAGCGGAGGTGGCCGGCGGCGAAGAGGTGGCGGAGCTAGCTCGGGTGCTCCGGTGCGACGGCGCTCTGGAGGCGGGGAGGTTCGGCCGAGTTGCTGGGGAGGATCGCACGGACGTGAGGAAGCTCGGGGTGGCGACGGTGGGCTCTGGGGAAGACCGAGGCGACAGCGATTGCTCGCCGGAGTTCTTACCGTGTGCGCACAGGGAGCTCTCGGTGCGGGCGCTCGGGCTCGGGAAGATAGAGGAGGAGAGCGGTGGGCGGTGGTGCGGCAAGAGGGGAGGTCGAGGGGCTATTTATAGGGGTGAAGGGGAGCAGGGGAGCGGCAATCGCTCGCTGGTGATGGCGGCCGGAAAAGGAAGGAAGAGGGAGAAGTAGGAAATAGGGGCCGGGGAAGGAAAGAAGGCGCAGGGGTTCGGGGATTTGATCGCGCGGGTGATCGGGGCTTCCAAAACCGGAGGGAGGCGAGGAAGGGAAGGCCGGAGTGGACTTGGATTCGGTTGCCGGTGCAAGAAAGGAAAGAGGGGAGGAAGAAAGGAAGGCGGCGGCTCCGCGGGGTAGAAGGGCCTGACAGGCGGGGCCCGCGGATCAGTGAGGAGAGGAGGGGGAGAGAGAGAGCGACTCCCGAGCGTTGAGATAGAGACGCGTGGCAGGGAAGAAGATCGGGCGGCGGGCGCGGTTAAGTGGAAGGGAGCGGTGGATCGGGCCGGGCGCGGGGACGCGGCTCATCCAGGCCGTCCACGCGTCGGGCGAGGAGGAGGGGAAGGCGGGGCCGGCTGGGCCGGGCCCGCTTGGCAGAGGAAAAGGGAGAGAGCGGCCGGGATTTGGCGAGGTGGCGACGTGGGTGGTCCTGGGCCGTCCACGCGTCGGCCGGAGGGAGGGGATGGAATTTTTAATTTTAGAATTTGATTTTTAATTTCAGAAAAGGCTCAGAAATTATTTAGGCCTCAGAAAAAAATGAAAATACCTCCAAAAATTCCAGAAAAATTCACAGAAGCTCCTGGATATATTTTGGACTTAATAAAATTATTTCCAACTTATGTTGGTATTTAATTTTCATACTTTAAAATACTTTTTAATTTCAAAAATGCATTTTTAAACTCTAGAAAATCCAGGAAACCAAATAGAAGCCAAATAAATCCAAATAATTATTTTGAACTAGGATTTTTATATAAAATCAAAATATTATTTTATTTAATAATATTTTTAGGTTTTTTTTAAAATACTTTTCAAATCCAGTTTTTTTTCAAAAGCAGAAATTCAGGGCAAATACAAATAAAACTCAAATAATTTAAAATAATTAATTTAAAATTAAATTTTTCATAAAGCGATTTTTTGGGATGTTACAAATCTACCCCCCTTAGAAAGAATCTCGTCCCGGAGATTCGGACAGACTAGGAAAAAGAAAAGAGTGGAAAACACAGCTCTTGGTTCCCTTGCTGTGCTCGCAAGCTGCTTCTTTCTTTGATCCAAATTGAAGCTTACCTTGCATGATTGCTGCCTCCAGGGCACGTTTTGTGGTGATGTGGTTAACTCGTCCTCTTCCTTGTGATCGTGGAGTTCTTGGAGCTTTTCATGTAGTTGGAGAGACTCCCCGTCCTTGTCCTACAACTGGAGTTCGCGTTGGTGTATTTCCCAAGTTGAAAGGAATTGGAGTGATAACCGGAGGCTTCTGTGAGCAATTGCCTGCATAATGCCCCATCTCGTGGCACCAAAAACATTGCACGCCTGCTGCTGATATGTTGCTTTTCTGAGGTCGGACTCCGGTAAAGATGTGGGGTTCTTGCATCTCCGAACGAGGCGCAGATCCTGGAGTTCTTGGTGCATCTGTTGCGGCTGGAGCTTTGTTGAACTAGGGTGGATTCATTCGGGGTCTTGAACTGCTTGCATTATACTGTGTCTGGAAAGCCATCTTTCTCTTACGAGAGTCCTACAATTGATATTGAGTATCTTCCTGGACAAGGGCCTTGTTTACCATGTGCTGAAATGTTGGAAAATCTTTGGACACCAACTGCACCTTGAGGTTGGGATCAAGTCCTCGCATGAACCGCCAGATCTTTGTTGCCTCTGATGCGACATCTTCTGATGCATACCTGGACAGTTGGGTGAACTTGTTCAGGTATTCAGAAACACTGAGGTTTCCTTGCTGCAGTTGGTAAAATTCCCTTTTCTTCATTTCCATTATTCCTGTAGGAATATGCGAAGTGCGGAAAGCCTCAACAAATTCATCCCATGTGATGGCTTGCACATTTTGATGGGCGGCGCAGTAATTTTCCCACCAATTTGCAGCGATTCCTTTAAGCTGATGGGCAGCATACAACACCTTCTCATGATCATTGCACTGAGCCAGAATCAACTTCTTCTCCACATCCTTGATCCAGTCATTGGCCTCCAATGGATCCACTGAACCAGCAAAAGTAGGAGGTCTTGTTCTCATAAATTCTCCCAACTTAGACTGGGGTGCTTGGTTTGGTGCCTGCGGGGCTTGTTGCACCTGGTTCTGAGCAAGGGCCTGGAGTAGCTGCAATTGCATAGCCATCATCTGCTCCAAGTTAGGGGTTTGAGCAGGAGGTGGTGGAATGTTGTTCTCCGGTTGAGCATTGGCATCACGGCTACTGCTTGGATTGCTCCTTGTGTTCACCATCTGAAGCGGTTTTCCGGAGATAGCAAAAGATAAGAGGGAACTAGCATAGGTAAGAGATTAGGGGGAAACTAAACAACATCCCACACAAGAAAAAAAGCAAGCAACAACTTAAAAGAAACTTAACTTGAAATCAAAATAGTTTTTAAGGATGGATGTACTACAAGTATGCAAAGACTTGGTACAGTCCACCTAACACATAAGCAAGTAATATATAAGCGTTCTAAAATCGTAGGACTTTACTTGGTATTACAACTAAAGAGCTAGTCCTCACTCCTTCATGATGACGAGCTTCTCCAAGTGCTTCTTAGACGCAACCTTACTGGGCCATCTATAGAAATTACAAAGGGAAGGGGGTACAATTACCATTCCAAAAGGAAATAAGCAGAAAGATAAGGAAGAATGCCATGACGAAGGTAAGGATAGAAAGACAAGAAAAGACAAGGATAGCACAATATTAAAATTTTATTTTATAAAATAAATTTTAAAGTCCTTATTTTAACGACCATTCTAACTAGGTCACGTCCTACAGTCAAATTGGCTCTGATACCACTTCTGTCGGGACCCCGGATTTCTGAACCCGGACCCTTTGTGTATTACAGCACTAGTCCCAGATCAAAGCTAGTGCACACAGTTAAACAGAAATGATTCATAACCAACCACGATTTATTACAATAATAAAGAGTACTGACCATCAGGTCTCATTATTACAATCCGAGGTTTCAAGAACTCTCACAAACATAAAGCACAGCGGAAGCAAAGATAAATTCAACGGAGACCCATCAACACGCCACAGGCAATTGACTGGGGAAGCGCGACCTAGAACTCCTGGAATCCTTCGTCGAATCCACCTGGGAGGTAGCCGTAGTCTCCCTCTTGAGCTTCGTATTCCTGTGAGTATTATTTTTGAGTGCAGCATGTGAGTACATAAAGTACTCCGCAAGTCTTGGGGAAAATGCAATAGATGCAAGGCTTAACAAAGAAGGGTTATATGGTTCTTTTGCACAAAGCAATATTTTATTCAAATACCATTAAGTAATTTCGAAGGCATTAATTTAATAAAGTAATCGTTTTAACAGAAACTATCATTAATTTTATAGTGAAGGTTCTATCCACCAACACTAGTTAACCAATTCTAACTGATCAAGTTTAAAACTGCGAGTTACATCCACCCACACTGGCTCCAACCGCCAGGACAACCATCCGAGAGTTCCCTCCACTCTCGGAATACAAAACTTTGTTTTTAAAATGAAAACCAAAAATCTACCATGTGAATGCATTCCTTGCCCGCCCTTGACCGTGGGCACGGCTATTCGAATAATTTGACACTCTGCAGAGGTTGTACAACTTTACCCCCAAGAGATAAATTATCTTAACAGTCATCACGCTTCCATTGGCATGAGACCCAGATAAAATATCACAAAGCCTTTACCTCACTCTAGTCTAGCTAGACACCACCCGCTGAGGTTTCACCGCAGAAGGGTTAAATCCACCCAGTCCGAAGCCCCCTCTTGCGCCATATGAGTACAGTAAATCCCTGTCCCTCACTGTGAATAACCAGTAAATCCCTGGCACCCACTTTCCACTGGTGGCACCTAAACTAGACTATCGTAAGTTAATCAGCTAGGTCGTACCCATATAGACTTGGGGTTAAACGGTAATGCTCAGTCTGGACAAACACAAGCGTCGGTCCTTAATTGACTAGGGTGGAACATACACTTTACAAGATCTCGTGCTTTCCGCACCACTCCCAACCAACCATCCACCCCAGTCTAAACCAACTTTCACATTTTATGGTTCTGTGTAAATAGCGATGCACATAACTTTAAAATAAATTAAAACATTTCACAAACGTAGGTTCAAAATGATCGAAGGAGACTTGCCTTCTTGTGCACTGGTTGGTCCCTCTTCCTGTTGTTCGACAAACTCTTCGGCGACGTCGGGTTCTACGCGCGAAACGACAAAACAAACAAAACAAATAAATACAAGCAAAAATTCAAACAAACTCAAAAATTCAAATAGAGGCCATATTTGGATATATTATGATTTTAGAAGAATTTAGAAATTTGAATGGCTGAATTGGGAGTTAAAATGAGAAAGTTATGCTTATTTGAAAATCTCAGATTGAATAAATCCAGAAATTCCCAAATTTCTGACAGGTGGGGCCCACTGGCAGGATTAATTTTTAATCTTTTTATTTTATTCCTGAGATTATGATAGGTGGGACCCACTGGTCAGTGAGCCCAATGGATAGATTCTGACATGTGGGACCCACTGGACAGTTAGCCCGCTGGCCTCTGACATGTGGGACCCACTGGACTCCAGGCCCACTTGTCAGTGACCAGCGCAGAGGGGTGGGGCCCAGACGGCAGTGGCCAGCGCAGACTGGCGGCCACTGATGGGTGGGGTCCATTTGTCAGCGCGGAAAATAAAGAAATGGCTCAACCTCAGCGTGTGGAGCCGGGGCTCGAACGCGCGCCTAGGGAGCCAAGGGGGAGAAGGGAGAGCGGTGGTAACCAGTCGGACGGGGAGGCTTTGCCTACCCATATAGGGCAAGCTATCCTCTTGAGGTACCTGCTGGAGGGAGCCAGGTGGAGGTGGCCGGAGGCAGCGGCGCCGGCGGCGAGGGGAGGCCGGAGCAGTTCGGGTGAGGGTCAAAATGTGCCCCTGGTGCAGAGGGGGTGCTGCTGGTGAGGTCGGCGAGGTTCGGGGACGAGCGGAGGTGGCCGGCAGCGAAGAGGTGGCGGTGCTAGCTCGGGTGCTCCGGTGCGACGGCGCTCCGGAGGCGGGGAGGTTCGGCCGAGTTGCTGGGGTGGATCGCACGGGCGTGAGGAAGCTCGGGGTGGCGATGGTGGGCTCTGGGGAAGACCGAGGCGACAGTGATTGCTCGCCGGAGTTCTTACCGTGTGCGCACGGGGAGCTCTCGGTGCGGGCGCTCAGGCTGGGGAAGATAGAGGAGGAGAGCGGTGGGAGGTGGTGCGGCAAGAGGGGAGGTCGAGGGGCTATTTATAGGGGTGAAGGGGAGCAGGGGAGTGGCAATCGCTCGCCGGTGCTGGCGGCCGGAAAAGGAAGGAAGAGGGAGAAGAAGGAAATAGGGGCCAGGGAAGGAAAGAAGGCGCGGGGGTTCGGGGATTTGATCGCGCGGGTGATCGGGGCTTCCAAAAACGGAGGGAGGCGAGGAAGGGAAGGCCGGAGTGGACGCGGATTCGGTCGCCGGCGCAAGAAAGGAAAGAGGGGAGGCAGAAAGGAAGGCGGCGGCTCCGCGGATAAGAAGGGCCTGCCAGGCGGGGCCCGCAGGTCAGTGAGGAGAGGAGGGGGAAGAGAGAGCGACTCCCGAGCGGCTGAGATAGAGACGCGTGGCAGGGAAGAAGATCGGGCGGCGGGCGCGGTTAAGTGGAAGGGAGCGGTGGATTGGGCTGGGCGAGGGGACGCGGCTCATCCAGGTCGTCCACACGTCGGGCGAGGAGGAGGGGAAGGCGGGGCTGGCTGGGCCGGGCACGCTTGGCAGAGGAAGAGGGAGAGAGCGGCCGGGATTTGGCGAGGTGGCGACGTGGGCGGTCCTGGGCCGTCCACGCGTCGGCCGGAGGGAGGGGATGGAATTTTTAATTTTAGAATTTGATTTTTAATTTCAGAAAAGGCTCAGAAATTATTTAGGCCTCAGAAAAATATGAAAATACCTTCAAAAATTCCAGAAAAATTCACAGAAGCTCCTGGATATATTTTGGACTTAATAAAATTATTTCCAACTTATGTTGGTATTTAATTTTCATACTTTAAAATACTTTTTAATTTCAAAAATGCATTTTTAAACTCTAGAAAATCCAGGAAACCAAATAAAAGACAAATAAATCCAAATAATTATTTTGAACTAGGATTTTTATAGAAAATCAAAATATTATTTTATTTAATAATATTTTTTAGGTTTTTTTAAATACTTTTCAAATCCATTTTTTTCAAAAGCGGAAATTCAGGGCAAATACAAATAAAACTCAAATAATTTAAAATAATTAATTTAAAATTAAATTTTTCAGAAAGTGAATTTTTGGGATGTTACAGACTTCTACCCCAGGGCATACTAAAGTAGCGGTAATAATCCTAGCAGGTGAGCTAAGTACCACTGGTTTCTTTAGTGGGTAGGTAGGGGTAGCGCAAGCTTATCCACATATTTCTTGGCTATAAATGAATGTGAAGCCCCAAAATCAAAGAGAGTATACGCTGGTATTGACTTGACAGAAAATGTACCCATCAGAACTCCTGCGGCCTACTAGCTTCCTCAACAGTGATGTAATTAACCTAGCCACGAATGGGAGTCGAGGTAGTCTTGTTGGGTTGAGGAGTTTGATATCCTTGCTGGGTGCTGATGCTTTGCCACTAATAGGAGTGGTCCCTATGTTAAACTTCACGGGAGTGGTCTGTTTGTGCGGGCATCGGCTGGCAAAATGCCCTTTCCCTCTGCAGCTAACATAATTGTAGTTGGCAGCATAGTTCATTCCAGTGGATTGCCCGCCTGGTCATGGAGTCTGCAAAGAGTTGCCACATGGACAGGGTGTTGGGGTTGGAGCTTTGGGTGGACATGGCCTGGAGAAAAAGCGATTATTGAAGAATTTCGGGATGAACCTCCCTTGGGGACCTCTGTGCCACTTGCTTGCACTTGTGGCTGGCTTCCAAGCTCTTCCTTTCATTTTCTAAGATCAATATCTTGTGCACCAATTGATGGAAATTAGAGAAGTCTTGAACGATCAGCTGCACACGTAGATCCTCATTCATGCCCTCAAAGAACCTGTCAATCTTTTCATCCTCGTTCGCCACATCTTTCGGAGCATAGCGGGCGAGTTGATTGAACTTGGTGAGGTATTCACTGACAGACATGTTTCTTGTTTTAGGGTGCAGAATTCATTCTTCTTCATTCTCATCACCCCTGTAGGGACAAAGTTGGCTTTGAAGGCTATCTTGAATTCCATCCATGGGATGGCTTGATGGACATGCTAGGTGTGAGGGACTTGGTTAGCTTGACTTGCTCCTCCTTCCCCTTTTGTATTTCCTCTTGCAGCTGCTCCTTGCCTGTCCGCTTCTCCCTCAGAGTCATCTTTAGTCATGGTGCCTTCGTGGCCTCGAGCAGACAGGTAGTTCTCCCACTAGGCTGCGGCTGCACCCTGGAGCTGGTGGGCGGCGAAGACCACTCGGTCTTCCTCTGCACATCTAGCAAATCGGAGTTTCCTTTCGTTATCTTGAAGCCAGTCTTTGGCCTTGAGGGGTTCATTTGCTGAGGAGAAGGTCAGGGGCCAAGTCCTTAAGAAGTCAGCGAGCTTTGAACTGTGGCTGCTAGCATTGACTTCTTGACTGGCATAAATGGCTTGTAGAATTTGTGTTTGTTGTGCCATGGTGGGGTTGATTGGTGGGGGTGGAAGGTCGACTCCTTGGCCCTAGTTTCTTCCCCGGCCTGCAGGAGGCGTCCCTTGGTTTGCATCCACATCAACCTGCATGTCGGGGGTTGGCGCTAGCCTGGGCTCTGGTAACACCTTGAGTGGCCATCTGCAAGTACAGCTTTGCACTTTAGACACTCATGCTAGACAAGTGGGTTATTGGCATATTATGAAAAAACCAACCAAGTAAAATAAATGACAAAACAATTTTTCAACACAAGGCCTAAGCTTGGTCACACATCATAAATAAAGGTTCACATAGCTCAACATATATAGCCCTTAGGCTAAACTGAGCTTCACAGTTACATACAACACTTAGAGTTCTTAACACTCACGACTACCCTACTAGTTGACTAACATAGCTTCCTACTATTACAGGGGGTTAGTGCTTACTATCATTACACAATACCTAGCAAGCACTATACTGAACCATCTACTCCTCCATGAAGCTAGCTCCTAGGCAGTAGGGGCTATAATCTGGTGACTGAGAGCGGGAGTGGCTACCACTGATGTCTGATGAATCTGAGTAGGAGCAGGAGCGACTCTGGTCATGGCGGGCCTCCCTGAGGTGGATAGCTGTCCGGGGTCCAGGGGGTTGCATGCTCTTGCGAGCGGTGAGTCTCGTGCGAGGACCATTAGCCCACGGTTGAAGTGAAGCAAAAGCCATGGCAGGTGCAGTGGGGGTGGGCCGGGGATCACAGTGGCAATTGTGACTCATTGTAGCTTAGCGAGGGCGGCGACCTTCTCCTTCTCCACCTCTACAAGTGCCTTCTTGCAGTTGGCGAGCTGCTCCTGGAGTGTCTCCACCTGGTTGTAGCTGGCAAGCAGGAGCTGGCATAGGTCAGTGATCTCCTCAAGTGCTACAGAATAGGTAGCCCCCTTGGCTCTGGTGAGATGCACCTGATGTGTGAGCATCAGGTTATCCTCCGCCAATGGCATAAAAGTCTCATTGTGGCTAGCCCCTTCCTGGCAGGAGGGATAGTAGAGGAATGGAGACTATAATAGTGCAGGCCCATGGATGTCGCACAGCCAAGCGGTGGCTAAGCGAGCAGTGTCCTGAAGAGCAGTCGTAGCGGTGCTCCTCCTATGTAGGGTCCTGAAGATGTGAGGTGGCTCCTGTTCATCTGGAGCATAGATGAAAACTTCCATGGACTCCCTTGCTCCTTCGGCGGCCTTACATCTCCAATATATGGGATGATCCTTATAGCCCAAATAGTGCAGCAGCTTGCATAGGATGCTCGCAAAGTCCCCCTCTTGTTGTCCATGGGCAAAGTAGTCCCACTGACCATCAACTGCTCCTCCAAACATTTGTAACTTAAAACACTAGTGTTAGTATGTTTTTAAAATACCAAAGAAAGAAGAATGAGGTCAGATGTAGGAAGGGAAAGAAAGGAAGTAATACGCCATATTTTTAGAAATTCCTTTTTTACTAATTTCAAAAATTTAGTCCTAGGGCCCTATCTAGTAACCATCCTCAGGTCTTTACCCTACAGTCGTATGCTCTGATACCAGATCTGTCAGACCTGGCTTTTTCAGTTCAGAATCCTCTATGATTTACTGCACTATTCCCTGGATCAATAGATATTACTCATAGGTACATTGCTGCATCAACTCATACGTGGCACGAAATATACCGAACCATAATATTACATATCAGAGTTAAAATACACCACTTCGAGTGACAGTTTACAAAAGGGCTAATCAGGCCAAATACTTACAACATGAAAGATAGCAGCGGAAAGTATAAGCAAAAGTAAGACCAGTCTACACTAGCAAGTGACTAAACGGTAAATGTGTGCAACATATATTGTCTAGGCCTAGATAATATATGTGCACACAATCTCCATTAAGTCTACTTGTATAGGACTTGAACTTGTGGATGTTGTCCTAATTTTGTTTGTTGGCTCCTCCATCCGTGGCAGGGGCGTCCCCGTAGGCATAGTGGTCTTGGGTCCCTGTTTTTGATTTTGATAATGCGAGGGTAAGCACAAATCCGCTGTGCTCCGCGAGCCAATACACAGTATGCAATAAGTAACATGCATGGATTATCAAGGAAAGGCTCGGGCTATTTTATTTTCCATAAGTTGCTTTTAAAATATGTTACAAAGAAATTTCTCTAAGGCCTGTCAGTTTTAACTAAAACGGAGTTTAATCAATGTACGAAAAAGTACAATAATAATAGTGATCTAGATTCCATCCACCTTTACATGATTTCTGCACCATATGCTAACCTTTCAGCGTATTATCCGCTTACTTTATCACTGGGGCGATACCCAGGGCAACACAAATCAGAGCCTTTCTCTACCCACCACTTTTTCAATTTCACCCACAAAGTTTTTGAAATAGAACTATATCTATTTAAGTTCCCATGTCCATGCTTGACCGTGGGCACAACTGTTTGAATAATTTTGACTTTGCAGAGTTGTACACTTTACCCACAAGAGACAATCTGCTCATTGCTCCACACGATTTCTTAGTCATGTGGCTGAGTAGATCATCACAGTAACTTTTCAAAATATCTAGCCCCTTTTTTGTCATCTCAACCTATGGGCTGCACCCACTTGTGGTGAGTCCCATACGTTGTGCGGGATGTAACCACGGATACTAGCGCATTCGGACTCCACTCTCCACAACGCTAGGACGACTAGATACTTCACCCTCCTCTTGATGTCCCTTTAGGCCTCCCCTCGCCTTTGCAATATTCCACTCCTTTCCACTACCGGTGAGATGAGTCTAGGGGTTTGATAGATTTACTTAGCCAAGTTGCAATTTACAGACCTGTGGTTGTACTGTTTTACATTGAAGGTCATGATAAGATTAAGTCCTTAAGGTTATCTGAGCGGTTCTACCCCAATCCACACACCGTGCTTTCAATGCACTAAGCACCAACCCCTGTGTCATGTCAAAAAGCAAGTTGGGGTTTTTGGGAGCATAAAATAATCATGTCAAAATATACCAGTCATTTCCACCCATGACTTCCCAAATCGATTATCTAAGCAGTACTAAGCATGGCGTATAATTAGGGACTTATTTTTGAAAGTTTTACTATTATAATTTTGCTAGGGTGACAAGGCTCAAATACTCAAATGCTCCAAAAGAGGGTAGTACTAACAAGTTCATTAATAGGTATATAACTAGAATATTGAAATCAAACATATATTTGTGCATAAAATAACAGCATGCAATTTGATAATTTAAAACGGAGATAATTTGCAGAAAATATAGGTTCAATATGATCAAAGTATTGACTCGCCTTGCTCATAGTTGATTTGGTCTTGGTTGTCGAGAGTTGCTTCAGCTTCAGTCTCTTCCTCTTGTGCCTCGTATGCTATTTTTCGTTGCGTGAAAATTTGAATAAAAATTAGCAAACCTAATAAATTCTCACAAAAATTTAAATGAACTAAAAAATTCATTATTTCAATTCCATTGGATAGATATTGATTTAGGTGAATTTAGAAATTTGTTTCACTCAATTTGGAGTTAAGATGAATAAGTTATGCCTTTTTGAAGTTCTTAGTTTAAATAAATATGAAAAATAAATAGAATTTGATAGGTGGGGCCCACAGCAGATTTTTAACTTTTTGATTTTATTTTTATTTTCTCTTTTCTGTACCTATGACAGGTGGGACCGGTTACTATTTAATTAAACGGGTAGGGCCCACAGGTCAGTGAGTGTTTTAGTTTAAATGACGAAGGCGGTGGCCGAAGGTGAGCATCCTCAAAATGGGTTGCCCACACTTGCGCCCACTCCTAGACGAAGTTTCGCCGGCCCATTTGGCCGGGGCGGCAGTAGGCAATGGCCATGGGCGGCGGCGGAATTGGGAAGGGGTGACTACGGTGGCTCAAGGCGTTTCAAAGCAATTCCTCACTCTGGGAGTATGTTGGAGATGGTAGGAAGTTACCTCAGCGGTCTACGAAGCTCGGGAGTGGCAGTGGTGATCTGGCGGCGTGAGACAGTGATGGGCAAAGGAGGCTCATGGTGCCAGCAAAGTACAGGTGGGGAGGGGTCTGGCGGAGGATGAGGATGGTGTCATGGTGCTCCAAGGAGGCTCCGGCTCGGTGGAATTGGTCAACAACAGTGCCAATCAACGGCTTTCCCGTCAGCTGGCGTTGGAGAAGAAGATGCCGCCGATGAGCTGTGGAGCATGAGAGACCAATTCTTTTGGTGGGAGAAGGAGTGGGCTGGTGCGGTGCTATCGGAAGCTCGGGCGGGGCTTTATAGCAGGTGGGGAGGGCTAGTGATGTGCGTGGAGCAGGGCCGGTCATGGTAGCCGCCGTGGCGCAGATATGGCTACAGGGGCTAGCTGACTTTGGAGAAACGTTCGCGGGGCAGGGCCGTCGTCCTAGTGGCATGGCTATACTCTGTTGCTAACTCGAGCGGCACTGCGTGGCGGTCCGAGCCGGGTCGTGGCATCCATCGACCGTGCGATGAGGGAGGCCAAAAGCGACGGCAACCATGCGGTGACGCGGGAGCAGGACTACGATGGAGCAGAGGGGTGGGTCCCGGTGACATGAGCGTGGAGGCTTGCCGGCGACCGATGGTCCGAGGGAGGCGCGGCCGGATGAGCGGTCACTGCCGTAGCCGACTGGAGGGCAAAGCGGAGGAAGGGGGAGAGGCCACGCAGGGGTCGGCCCAAGCGCCAGGCCAGGCTGAGATGGCTGGCTGCTTCTTTTCTTCTTTTTTTTATTTTTTATAGCATTTTATTTTGGTCCCAATGCACTTTCAGATTTCTATTTTTATTATTTATTTATTTATTATTATGGTGTATATATATATATATATATATTTACCCGTTTTATTATTAGGCCTAAAGCAAAAAATTCAAGTTTTGATTCAAATTATACCCTTTCTCTTTTAATTTGGCAAAATTTTAAATCTTTGGTTCAATTAAAATTTTTATTTTTGATTTAACTTTTCAACCTTCCTCTTTTCCTAGTCTCCTACCCTAATTGATGGATCATTTTTTTCATATTTGCTTTCAAATTATAAATTTCTATTTGTTGAAAACTCAACCAAGATCCAAAGAAAAATCCATTTAAAATTTAAATGTCAAGAAGATACATTTTAAAATATTTTAAAAAGTTACACATCTTTCAGGACTCAGATGTTCAGGATGTTACAACATGCTGTCCCGTTGATCAGTTTGGATTGCACGTGAACAAGCAGGCGCGTCCCGGTGGTTTTATTGGCGGAGGCAGTTGCTTGTTGATGCTATGCACTTTTGCGTGTCCTACCAAACTGGATTTGTTGTTTCAATTACCTTGTATATTTGGAAAAGAAATATATAATTTTGTAAGAGGGTAGTTGTATACACTGAGTCGGACAGTTTTCTTTTCTTAAGCATCTGTATTGTATGTGCGCTTATGCCATCCCTAAAGCCTTAACAGTACTTTAAGTACATTATAATTTCACTTAATGTATCTTTGCGCACTTCATAGTATTCTTTTCGCTAATTAACTATACTAGTATTGTGCCTGTGCGTTGCAACAGAATCTCAAAAAAGAGTCATACATAAATACATAAATATAAGGGAATCCCAATTTATGTTGCAGCAACAATAGCGCCAACCACATAGACATGTTGGAGGTTGGGAGTTTAATGTAATTGGCAAACTTCAGATCCAAGGATTCCAATGTCCTTGTTGTCCAGTTTTTTTTTTTGTTTCTAGAGGCCACTTCAGATCCAAGGATTCGAAGTTCCTATGTTTGATAATTGATATACACCTATACCTCAAATGTTTTATCAAAATTGTTTTAGCTGGACTCGATTCCAGGTTTGATCTGATCTAAGTACAGAATTTAGAACACACACACTACTACAGAAAGCCTAATAGTAGACGCCAAATCACAGACGGTTTTGTGAAACCATCTGTGATTTACACTATTATAGACGGTTTTAATTTAGAGGCCGTCTGTGGTATTTGTGGCGGGAAAAAGAAGTATCACAGACGGTTCTTACCGCTGAACCGTCTGTGATACTAGAATATCACAGACGGTTTTATAATAAAAACCGTCTGTGATATTCCAGATTATCACAGACGGTTTTTATTATAAAACCGTCTGTGATACTAGAATATCACAGACAGTTTTATAATAAAAACCGTATGTGATAATCTGTAATATCACAGACGGTTTTTATTATAAAACCGTCTGTGATATTCTAGTATCACAGACGGTTTTATAAGAAAAACCGTCTGTGATACGTTTCCCGCCATGCAATCACTCAAAATTTCATATTTTCCCGCTTAAGTCCGAGATGGTTCAGTTTTGAGACACCTTCGGTAAAACGGGCATAACTTTTGCATACGATGTCCGTTTTCGACGTTCTTGTACTCGTTGGAAAGCTAACGACGAGCCCGATCCAAAAAAATGACTGGCTCATGCCAGTCGACCTCCAAGACCCCGAAAATTGGCCATCTTTGGACCTAAACCTGCGTCGCAAGTTTTTGGTTTCTATTTTTGCCCTTTTTCTTGGTCTTAATTTCGGAATTTGGATTTTTCTTCAACTGCAAAGTTGTAGATCTCGTCGAAACCTTTCAAATGAGTATATATAAACTATATCAACCTTTGCTATTTTATCTTTTCAGACTAGTTGTTTATATTGTATCGGTATATAAAATTTGTGCTCCAATTCACAGACGGTTCTATATATAGAACCGTCTGTGATATTTATTCATCACAGACGGTTCTATATATAGAACCGTCTGTGATAATCTGACCGCTGGGCCCGTCGATCCTCAGCCCCACGAATCGTAGCTCCGCCTTTCCGTTCCCGCACCAAAAATTTCGAATTCCCGCCTCTCCCTCCCCTATAAATATAACCAAAATCCAGCCTCTTTGCTGGTCTCCTCTTCCTTGCTGTCCTCCTCCTTGCTGTCCTCTTCCTTGTTGTTCTCTTCCTCCTTACTGTCCTCCTCCTTGCAGACGACGCAGAAGCATCTAGCTCGTGCCAACCGGGCAGACGCTCAATCAACGCCGACGATGGTGGTCATCAAAGACATTCAGCTCATGCGTTGCATCAGGGGCGAGAAGGCATAACGGATCTTTGCTTGTTGTGTAACCTGCTCGTTGTTCTTGTTGTGTAACCTGCTCGTTGTTCTTGTTGTGTAACTTGCTCGTTGTTCTTTTTGTTCTTGTTGTATAACCTGCTCGTTGTTCTTGTTGTGTAACCTGCTCGTTGTTCTTGTTGTGTAACCTGCTCGTTGTTCTTGTTGTGTAACCTGCTCGTTGTTTTGAGATATTGTAATGGTATACTCTAATCTTAATAAAAATTGATGTTTTATGTTTGTGAAATGAATTGAGATGTGAATTGGATGTATACATGTACCTGTTGATCTGCTTGTTTCAGAGGGCATGGCTAGCATTTCCTGAGGCTAGCCAACAAACAGAAATAGGTTTAGGAATAGAAGGGAATATCACAGACGGTTTTTAACTAAAACCGTCTGTGATAGTTATAATCACAGACGGTTTTTAGTTAAAAACCGTCTGTGATATTTACATATCACAGACGGTTTTTAACTAAAAACCGTATGTGATAACTATATATCACAGACGGGTTTTAACTAAAAACCGTCTATGATATTTGCATCACAGATGGTTCGAAAACCGTCTGTGATGACATCGTATTATCACTGACCCATAAATTCAAACGGTTCACAAAACCGTCTGTGATGACGTTTTTGAACCGTCTGTGATGACCTTTTCTGTAGTAGTGACACCTCTATGCTATCTATAGCCTACAAGCTACAGGTTATATATTCCATACTACAACATGAGGACAGTCAGTTGATGTGATGCACCATTGTTAGGTCTACATCCTAGAAAAAAAGTTGCTATTCATATGAATACAACGAATGTCTTATGTTGTGCAATAGTGGATAAACATGGTAATGATATAGAAGAAGTTTATATAAAAAACATCTAAGTTTCATGTTAAAAACATTAGATAGGTTTGTTGTCTTAAGAGGCCTTGTACAAACTAAAATAGCACCCTCATGTTTTTTTAAAAAAACAGAACCCTCAAGTTTAGTTTATCATGTTTGGTAAATGATGGCCATGGGGCATCTTGGATATGAGTGCAACCAATACTCTTCATCAGCGTAATGCTGTAATGGCCACGTGATCGATCTTGTTTTTTGTCAATACTATTAGAACTGATGACGATACACTTCGATGGTATGCCTGAAGCCAACTGAAAAGCCAGTATTAATATGTTAAAATTGATTGGCACTATACCTGACAAAAACCAATAGAGTAAAAACTAATTCAGCCTTTTGTTAGAACTTAGATCCTCCAAATAGCTTGCTAATTCATCACTCTATTTCTTTCACTAGTATGAAAAACAGATGTATAACATATATAATCCTTTACCGTGAGTTTAGAATGTTGCAAAAGCACAGGTTACATCAACCAGTGCAAAAAGCAATTAAAAGAAATGAACAATAGACTTACAAACCAAGTGATGAATGAACGATTTCAGAAGGCAGACGTCCACTGAAGCTGTTTAATTTCACCTAGATATATAATGGAATGAAAATTCATTAGTGTAGTGGAACAAAAAAGTGATAAAATTCCCTAAAAATATCATGCAATTTGAAATTAAATAAACAAGAACAATAAGATTACAAATGAAGTGTTAACATATTTACTATATTGTATAGCTTATCTAGACGTACATTCTTCTAGCTTAACAGTTCCTAGCTTGATTTTCAGAAGTGCCAAATGCTATTGAACCATTCACAAAACTTAGATCCTCAAACAATTGCCACAATCAGGACTCAAAAGAGTTCACATCAAATCTATAATTTTAGAGAGAGAGCGCGCATGTACCAAACAATATCCACCATAAGTAAACACCGCTGCAAGCAGGCTTCGTCCAGCTAGTAGCCAACACAAAATCATATTCCGTGACGTGCAAGAATAAAATGAATAAATTTGTAAGACAATCTTCCATGACGTGGGGATCTAGAGTAAAATGCTATCAAGGTATAAGATAGTAGCAGAACTGCAGAAGCATAAGACCAATCTTCCATGACGTGCAAGAATAAAATGAATAAACATGTTAATGTTTGCCATTCTAAATCACTCTCACTTAAACAACCTTGATGCCCTTGTCGTGTCCTCCACCGCCGACGCTGACGCCGCGGCAGCGCCGGCCTCCTCATCCGTCCGCGGGATCTCGTTGTCAGCCGGCTCCACTGACCCAATCAACCCCTTTATCTACAGGGCCCACGAGTCATGCTTTGGATCAGGTTTTGGTGACAGCGCCTTGTCAGACTCGAACTCCAATGACTTGCCCCTCTCCTCCTCTTCAGAGATATCCGATTCCTCGGAGGTGGGGGCAAGCGATGCGGGGGCAACCTCCTCATCCAGTGAAAGCGGCGGTAGGCCAGGTATGGGGAGGAGGAGGGGATGCGGGGTGGGGAGGGAAGGAGGAGGCGGCGGTGTGGGATGGCATGGCAGGGGAGGAGGAAGTGATGCGAGGTGGGTGGGAAGGAGGAGGAGGCGGCGCGTGGGGAGGGAAGGAAAAGGAGGAGGCGCCGGCTGAGAGACCATGTGGAGGTATCCCCATGTTTGTGATGAGTAATTGACTCGTGTTCTGGATAGGTTGAGTTTGATTTGTTTGGCTTGCGCAAAGTCAGTGCATGGCGCAGTTTGGTTCAGTTGGACCTGGCCGAATGTAGTCGGACGTGTTTAGGTTGCTTGTTCTCTTTCTCGATCGGTTGTTCGGGCTATTTTGTGTTTGAGTATGTTTTGTTGAAGCTAATGATGGTTATGCTGTTTCGTGCGGTGTTATGTGACGGTTTGCTTGTCTGTGTGACTGCAGGACTTCGGAGCTAGGTCATGGCGAGGCGTGGGACGACCGGGACTAGGCACAGGAGGTGTTGAGGTACAGACGGTCAGAGACGTCGAAGATGATCGAGGCTGCTGAGGTGGTTGCGAGTCGGGAGACGAGGAATCGGAGCTGGAGCTACCGGAGGAGAACGGCAAGGAGGACCGGGACTAGGCTTAGGGAGGAGTTGAGGTCCAGACGGTCAGGATGCCGGGTGCGGTCGTGCGAAGATAGGAAGCTTCCAGGAAGGTGCGACAGGGGCATTTCGGTAAAATGCGCAAGGCTGCAAAATGGAAGCGGATTCAGTGAAAGATATCGGGTTGGGGACCCGTTAGTGGATGGCAGTAGATAGGTTAGGGTTTGGAGTGGAGTGTCTATTTTCCTCCATTTTTCCTGATGGATGCTTTTGACTCCTGCCTCATTTGTGTGAGAGTCAAGTAGTGAGATGTGGCCTGCACTTCTTGATTTGCTAATTGAGGATGTGAGCTCCTCTATTAAGTCAAGGGTGTTGGCAGTGCAGCGACACAGCTCAAGCAGTAGGAGAGTTTCTCTCGTGTGAGTTGCTCTGTAGGGAGTTGAGTGTGTGAGCTCTGTCTCAGGATGTGAGGGTTCTTGCCTTGTTCCTGTGTGAATTGCGTATGGGTTTGTAGTGAGATGGCTGTAAGAGAACCCTTGTGTAATCATTCATCTCCTTGTATCAATCTGAGATGCTTTTTATTTGTGATGGACTGATTTCTTCCTTTCTGTTTTGTATGGTGTTCTTCTTTGTTCCTGAGCTCTTTGGTTTGATTTTTGTTCCAATAGCTGCATAATGTGATGCTTTGAACTGGGAATAGTCTCAAGGCCATTTGGCTATCACATTCCTGAAGGCAATCACCTTATCTGTTGGTCTCTCCCAAGAAATGAGCTCAATGCACTTCCTCTGTTTACTCTCAGCTAGGGTTTGGAGTCAGGGCAAGGTTGGTGCTTTGGAGTCTTGGGGGATTGTTTGCTCTTGGTCTGGAATTTCTTGTTGTGATGCCATTTCCTGCTGAGTTTCAAAGGTTAATGAGCAAAAGACTAGAGAATCATGAGCATTTGGCATTTTGTCTCTCTTGCAGTTTGTTTTTCAGCAAAATCAGATTTTGCTATCGTGTATTGGTTTTTGTCTACTTCCTCTTCTCTCTAGAATCAATTTGTTATTTAGTTTAAAGACCATGTGAAGGAGGATTGAGAAGAGCAGCAAAAATCTCTCAAGTTTTCCCTGAATTCAGACTTCAGTAATTACTGTGCAGTCGCATTGCAGCCAACTGCTTTGCTCTGTTTTCAGGGGGCCGGTCAAACCTCTAGGGTTTGGCCCGGTCAGACCGGTTTGTGCATGGCGGTCAGACCGGCCACTTACCAGCAGTCAGACCAATGTGGCCCGGGCGGTCTAACTGGCCGATGCACTACGGTTAGACCGGCCTCATGCAGTTTAGCTGCACTCTGATTTGTCTTGATTGCTTTGCCACGCTTTAGTTTTTCTTCCGTGTTCTTTCTCCAGTGGGCTTTCATACTCCTTGCTTCATAGCTCTCATAGCTATCGGAGATGAAATTTGTGGATACTTGGCGGCGATTTTTAAAAGGCACCATTCACCCCCCTCTGTTGCCATTTCCGATCCTACACCAGCGCGTGGGGGGTGGAAGAGGAGGTGGTGCGGGATGGGGAGAAGGCAATGTGGGTTGGGGTGGGAAGGAGGCGGTGACAGCAGGTGGGGAGGGAAGGAGGAGGCACCAGCGCGTGGGGGCAGAAGAGGGGGCGGTGTGGGGTGGGGAGGGAAGGAGGCGGTGGCGGCGGCGGGTGGGGAGGCAAGGGAGCTCGCGACGTGGGGAGAGAGTGGGGGAGGGGGTGGGGAGCGGAAGTTGCTTCACAAGGTAGCAGTTGGGTGAAGCTGTGCGTGTGGAGAGGACCATTGCGATCGGATGGCTGTGGATAGTCTAAACGGATGGCTATGGAGAGTCGAGAGAATGGACCGATGACCACCAACTCAAACTTATTAAGTAGTAAAGATTAGCAAGCTCGTCAATCACATTGATGAATACAAACATCAAAAAAGATAACTCCTACCTAACGTTCTTATCATTTCCCTTGTCACAACCCTCCTAGTGGATTTGTAACATCCCCAAAAAATAATTATTGTAATTACGAAAACTATAAAATCTTTTAATTTGTTTTTCCAGTGTATTTCAAAAATTTTGGCACTATTCGAATTTCTTAATGTGTATTCTTGCCAAAAACCCAATTGATGAAAATCAAAACCTTGGAATCAAGAATCAAGATTGAAAATCAAATTAAGGAAATCCATATTTCCTAGGAAGTCTTAAATTCAAATCTAAACTCTTTAAAGAATGTTCTGTTAAAATGCTAGGTCATAAGATTTATACTTATAATACTTGCAACCACTGCTTTATGCAATTAAAAGAACCTTAAGCCTCCCTTGGCAACTTCGCATCTATTATAATTGCATCCAGTGGGTGGCTTCCTGAGTACCGTCGTACACACTCTTGCCTAATTACCATTACTTAGTCAGTAAGAAAACAATGTCAAGCCCTGCGGTGCTTAAAAGGGTCGACAGAGCTGGAAGCCGAAGAGGCCATGGACTAGGTCGCAAACCTCAGTTGGTAGCCTGTGGGCAAGTCCTGTGGGTCCCACCTGTGTGAAGTTTTCGCTGCTGCATTTTATTGTTTTCAGCCTAGTCGGCCCATGAGTAAGTTATTACTCTGTTATTTACGCTTCTGCATGATATGTTTTGATATACAATTATGTACCTGTGAGCACTATCTACTGATATGGGGAATAGTGCGGTGGAATCACAAAGGATCTGGGTTTGCTAACCCGGGGTGTGACAGAGCTGGTATCAAAGCATTTCAACTGTTGGTCGTGACCTTAGTTATATGGCTGTTAGATTTATGGCTAGGATTATTTCTTCAAAATCTAATTGCAATATATAAGTAGTATTACTATTCTCATCTCTCTTAGATGATTCCCTCTCATCTACATGCTACCCTGGCCATTTTTAGTTCCAAAGCTCTCTTATCCCAATTCAAACTGACAAGAGTCCGAGACTCCTGTCGAAAATTTTTCTGTAAACCTACCTTGGGCCAAAATCATCAAGTTTAGATTGAAAGTGTAATTGCAAAATTTGTTCATCCTTGGAAGATCTAATTATCAAAATTATTTGCATAGCTCGTTTCCAAACTCATTTCAACAAACCTAATCTTCTGAGAAAGAATTTTCCAAAATTTAACTTCCTGCCAACTTTATTCCAAAATTAGCTTTGGATTCTCAAATATGTGTAAATCTTGGTGGATTTATGTCAATCATTTGGATGAGGCAATGATGTGAATTTCTAGATAAAAAAATAAGCAAACCAGTTTGAATGATCGAATTGGCTACATGAGCAAGCAATTTAATGAATGGATTGATTGAATGGATGGACCAATTTATGTGGTTGGATTGGTTAAAATGAGTGGACCAGTTTAAATGATTGATTTAACTAAATGACTAGACCAATGGTATCTTTAGAGAAATATGGAGTATAATAACAATTGTTGGTCTACAGCTTTAATAAACAGTATGACTCCAGGTGAATGTTAGCAATGGTGGGATAATAGAATATAGTTGACTACCGGATGGATTATTGGAATTTCTAAAAAAAATTAAAATTAGAAGAAGTAATAATAACCATTGATTTATATATTTGAGTAATAAAATTATTCCCGGTGGACATTCATGACAATGAAGTCGCTCGGAAGAAAATTGCGGTTAGTAAAGGCTGATTACTTGATAAACATATTATGAGTATGCATCAATGATGGAAAAGGATTGGATAAAACAAATGGTACTAGTAGATTTAAAATATAAAGATATTGAAACCATAATAATGGTACGGGTGGATTTAGAAGTAAAGATATTGGAGTATTGCTCAAATATAGTTGAATGGGATTATTGAATAGTGAATCCATGATTGGATTTATGAATTTATGGAGGAAATTGAGATTCATATGAGGAATAGGTAACACTGAGTTGGTGAATGAAACTACAGGTGATACCTTGGAGGTTATATGATTGGTGGATCAGATAAATGATAACACTCACTGTTTGAAGTATTAGACAACAGTCGTGTTGTGACTAAGCAATGAAGGGAGAAACCCTAGATTGAATCAAGTAGAAGCAGACTTTACAAGGCCATGGATTAAAAAGCCTACAAATAGAAAGATTATGGGAGTGAATTAGTCTGTTCATATTGTGATATTGGAGGATGCTAGGATACCTTTGCAAAAAAATAGATGGGGTATTTCAAAATTTCAAGTATTTCAAAACCACCTTTGATAATCTGTCTTCTATAAAAATTCTATATCAAATGTATATAGTATAACTTCGTTGCAATGAGGACTGATTTCAAAGTTCCCTTACAAACTTTGCCTCGGGATTTGAAAACCCAAAATTTTAATTCCCAAGAACTTGCATTCCAAAGCCAAAACTTGGGAATCTACTTGCTCTAGAAACTTTTGATGGGGCTTACCTTGGAAAAGCAAATGTTTTCAACTTTAGTATTTTTGAAAACCGTTCTCTAAAAGGCTCAGCTTCATCGCCAAAATCCTTCTCAACGCTCTCCTTTCTCTACCTCTGTCTGCAAAAAGGAAATTTGGTTTTTCCTTTCTCTTTCCCTTACTTCAAAAGCTTAAGCTCAAAGGCGTTAGGGATGGTCGTGAAGATTTGGTGGCCTTGCTTCAGCAAGCCTAGTGCTCGGAACCATGTGCCCTCTTGTGTGTGTCTCCGCGCTTAGGCATTGCTTGGTCAAAAGATTTTATTTCACCTTGTGCACTGCCTTCTTGCCCTTGGGTGTTGTATTTCGCAGTCATAGGAAAAGTTGTTTTCAAAAGCTTGGTCGTTCTGTGTGGTTTGTGTGCCGCCCTTGCTTCCTGAGTCTGCTCTCTGTTGTGGGGGTGGCCCAACCCCCCACGACTGGGCCGTGCAACTAGTCCAACATGTAATAGGCATAATAGTGTAGAGGAATATACCAGTGTAAATATACCAATGTACCATCATCCTTTGTAAGTACTAAGGGGTAGAATGGGGATTTCCCATTCTACCCCACTCATGTATATAAACCCCCAGGAGGGGTAGGAGGAGGGACATCCTCTCATTCTTACCAACTCTCCCACAAATCTAGCTCTCCTCTCCTCCTTCTACTAGTCCCCTTCCTTACTGTTTGGCCTGTAGCCACAAAACTCTCCTTAGAATGGGTTAGAGTATCTCATCTAAACGATCGTCTCATATCTCATGCTATTTCCCCCTCACCTTTATTGCTGAAAACCTCGTCACATCTACAGGCAAGAAGTGACAGATAGCCCAGTCAAGGCAATCAAGACTCAAGTCCCCATCTCACCATGAGATCACTGATCAAAACATTGTCAATGGCCAAAAACAAGGCTAGAAGCAAGAAACCTCAGCCAGCAGTTTCTACTCACCACCTACACAAGTTAACACTCAGATCCACTTCACAAAGACTATTGAGGAAGAGCCATCATACGGACAACCGTACTACTACATCAGGCGGGCCTCAAAATCATACCATTTGCTTTTATTGTGGAAGGAAGGAACATGACGTTCGTAGATGCCCTGAGAAAAGGAATGGTAAGGGTGCTTATCCCCTTTGCAGCAACAAAGAATGTGTGATCGAATGTCCCCAATGGAATCTAGAAGGATTAGCCAGGGATGTCATCGCAACCAACCTCAATCTTGGCAAGGGAAAGTGTGTTCGCTCCAAGTGCATCATCAAGGAACCAATGGGACCTAACAAAGTTCTACTACCACGTCAAGAAGTTCTACCAACTACTGCATGCATTGAATGTGGCAAGATAGGACATGTTGCCCAACCATGCCCTCCACTACGACAGGTTACATGCTTTGCCTGTGGACAAACAGGACACTACAGCTACAATTGCCTAGTTCCTCACTACTCCTTCTGCAAGGAACACCATGTACTAGAAGGTTGCCTCAAGAACCTAGTGGCATGTACATGCTGTGGCGAAAAAGGACATCAGGTAGACCAATGCACTGCAAGCTGCCCCAACTGTGATGAAGAACATCAACCTGGAGAATGCCAATGAACAAGGTCACATGTTTTCTCTGTGAAGGACAAGATCACTGCCCCAAGGATTGTTCCATGAACTACTGTTGACCAAGGATCTATAACGTCTCAAAAAGGGAACTATTGTAATTGCAAAAATTATAAAATCTTTCAAAAGTGTATCTAAATTTTTTTGGCATTATTCAAATTTCTTAATGTGGATTCTTGCCAAAAACCCAATTGATGAAAATCAAAACCTTGGAATAAAGAACCAAGATTGAAACTTAAATTGAGGAAATCCAAATTTCCTTGGTAGTCTTAAATTCAAATCTAAAAAGTGGAATCTGGATATTCAAAACCAAGAATAGAAAATTGGAACCAATATAAAATCTTTCCCATCCAATTTACATATACGAAAATTCAAATTCTGAAATTTTAAAATCATCTCTCAAAACTCGACAATCTTAAAATTCAATTATTGAATCCAAAAAATTAAACCAAGTTTTCAAATTCAAAACCTAATTACAAATCTAAATCTAAAATTGTAAATTTGGAATTTCCTTCTCAAAATTTGGGCCCCAGCCCATTCTTTTCCTCCGGCGCACCTAGCCTCCTCCCTTTCTCCTTCCCCCTATTTATTTCCTCCTCCTCCCTCTGTTCCTAGCACCCCCCGCCCAGGTCGATGGCCCATCCTCGCGCGCCCACTGGCTACAACAGCCCTAGCTTCGCCTCGGCCTCCATACACCTAGCTGCCACCCCGTACCACCGGCCTAACCCCGGCATCACTTCCCTATTCTTACGCCTCTCCGCTAGCCCTGCTCTACCTGGCACTTACTCGTTAGCACGCATGCCGCTCAGTTTGCTCCTCCACTACCCGCATTACTCCACTCTTTAATGGCGCTCAACCACCTCCCCCTTCCTCGCCTATAAGAAGCCCTGGTGCCACCTCTTCCTACTCCCACAGCCTCCCCTCTTCCTCCTGAGCCGAGCGTGGGTGAGTCACCTCTATGTCCGTACTGGCCGCCATCGCCTGACACTTCCCCGACCACTTTGGCGAACCCCGTGGCAAATCGACTGTGCCACAATGTGCCCTTGGACAGCTTCTGCCTTCGCCCTCAAGTAATTGGATTCTGGTGCCCCCGCTCACCACACGACCATTCTTCCTCGCCTTTGGCCAAAGCCGACTCCACCACCACCATCTTCTCCTCGGTTGGCCCTAGTCCGATTCCTCGCTGTGGGAGCAGCTCCTCGGTGCCCCTGAGCTCCCCAACTGCCAGCTGACACCCTCCGTCGCCTAAGCTCTGTCTCCACGAGAGCCACCCACCGCCACCCACGGCTCCCGTTGCCAGCATGCCTCGGCTCCCCTCCGGCCCTGCCAACCATGTAGGTGAGTCCCCCTTGCCTTACTATTTGCTCATGCGTGCCCCACCTTCTTCCCTCTCTCTTTCGACCATTGGCACCCTATTTCCCCTCACCGTTGGCCACGTAGAGCTGCCACTAGCTCATCTTGGCGCCACCCCGGGCGAAGCTTATGCCTCCCGGAGCCTGCTCATCACCTGAGCAACCCGTTTTACCAATCACCGCTGCCTCCCCGGTCGTTCCCAACTGGCGACGCCACCCGGCCCTTGCGCCACCCAGCTCCCCTATTTTTGCCACCCCCTGCTCTGTTTTTAGCTGGCCGAACAACGCCCTCCTCTGTGTCTCTCTCTTCTGTCATGTGGACCCAACTAGATAAATTGCATCTCTTTTCACTCTTTTGACTAAATGATGAATTCATGTGTAAGAATATTCATGCATACGTTAAAATAATTTGTGAATAATAATGAGAATAAGAAATTATTTATGAATTCATAATAAAAAGTTCTATTCAATTAAATTAAAAACTTAGCATTGGTTAATTATATGCCAATCTATATTAATAAATTAATCCTCATGTAAAAGGTTAATTAAAGTAAGTCTATGCCAGGAACTCTTCTCCTATTATCAAAAAAACTAACATGAAGTTAATATGATAATAATAATAATAATAATAATAATAATAATAATAATAATAATAATAATAATAATATGGCTACAAGATTTAGTTATGAAGCCTGATAAAAGATTTATACCCATTTAACCTTGTCTAAGTCCATGACAACCAAGAAAATGGCAATAAAAATAATTAACATAAAAAATTGAATAAATGTATCATCAATTTTGATACTTCAAATAGTGAGAGTTCAATTTACATTTCTTAATAAGATTATCTCTCAAAAATCATTTGCATGCCACATATAATATCAAGTGTGGTTTGCTCATCTCTAAAATCATGAAAACTATCTTTTCAAAAGTGTTTAGAATAATTATGGTGAAGACTTCAACATCTATCTTAAAACGCTAAGATTTAATATAACATATGTTTATGATTAAGAATTCTTAAACAAGAAATAGTAATCATTAATCTTTGTCTCACACCCAAATCTCCAATCATTATCTCAGGATTTAAATTTAATGGTTGAGACTAATTAATAATGCAAGGAGCAACCTTATCGAGAGAACCTTGACAATTCATAACTCACCCACCCAATAAAAGGCAGACTGTTAATAATAAATTGGTTGATCAATAAAATAATCAACCTTGTCCATAATAATAAATGGTTAAATGATTAACTACATACTTTAATCAAGTTATTAAAAAGAATGGTTCATTAAATTGGCAGTTGCAATATCAGATAAGTATTGCATGTTGAAATATCAAATTAAAATTATACTCGTCTTATGAAAAACCGGCATCCTAAAATCACTAAGTTCTACCACTGAGAGACCATGTGGAGGTAACCCCACTGTTTGTGATGAGTAATTGACACTTGAGTTGGAGAGCTTGAGTTTGTTTTGGGTATTTCATGCTTGAGTACCTTTCACTAATGCTAATGTATGATTATGCTGTTTTGAGCGGTGCTATGTGATATTTTCTTGTCTGTGATGGCTGCAGGACTTTGAGGCTAGGTCGTGGCGAAGCATGGATGGCAGACTAGGCACAGGCGGTGCTGAGGTCAAAACGGTTGGGAGATGCCAAAGACGGCAAGGACTCGAAGTGGTTGCGAGGCATGGATAGCAAAGAAAAGAGGAAACTTCTAGGAAGGTGCAGCAGGGGCATTTCGGTAAAATACGCAAGGCTGCAAAATGGAAGCGGATCTTGTTGAAGACAACGGGTAAAGGGCTGAGTTTGATAGTGCTAACGGGTAAAGAAATTTTTGAACCCGGTAGTGAAGGATATAAATAGAGGAGGTTAGGGTTTGAAGTTTGATATCCTGGTTCCCTCCTTTCTTGTGTTGTAAGGGTTATTGGCTCCTTGTTTCCTTGCCTGTGCAAGAAGCATGTAGTGGGAGTAGGTGCAGGCTTCTTAATTTTCCTCTTTGGTGTGTGAGTAGTTGGGCAGAGCAGCTTCTTGGCTCATTGTCTGCCTATGCTCATGTGAGAGGATTTGCTTTTCTCTTTTTTGCGTGTGTTGCCCAGGATGTGAACCATGTATGAGATGGCTGTGAGACTCTTGATTAATGCAAGAATTCATGTCTCTGATTCAACATGAGAAATCATGTGCCTGAAATGATTTGTTTTTTTCCTGTCTTCTTGTTCAGTGCTTTGTGCTTCAGTTCCTCTCATTTGTAGCTCGATGTTCTTCTCTGTTAGTGATGTGGTTGAGTTGAATCTTTTGCTTTAGTAGCTGAATCTTAGTTGCTCTGAACTGGGAATATCCTTAAGATCTCCTGGCCAATCCATTCCCGTGAGCAAAAGCCAGATTCAATGGGTTTGCTCATTTCTCAGTCTTGCGCCTCATTTCCTCTGTTTACCCTTTTCTAGGGTTTGGAGATAGGGGATTTGTATCTTCTTGGTGTCTCGGCAAAAGGAATGCTATTTGTTTGTACTTTCTTGTCATGATATCACTCCCTGCTGAATTTAGAAGTCACATGATCAATGAATACAAGAATCACAAGTAATTTGGGTTTTGGACCTCCTGCAGACTTCTTCTTGGCAATTTTAGTGCTTACAGTCTTCATGTCTTCTTTGTTTGCATTTTCTTCTCCTTGAGGTCAATGTGATGTTTTGGTTGTAGCCCTGATGAATTGACTTCAGAAGAGAGGCAAACGCTTATCCATATCTCTGATTTTCTGTTCTCTCTGGAGTAGTTACTGTTGGTCTGCTTTCAACCTCTCTGCATATTACTCTTATCCAAGAAAAGCATTTTATTTCAAGTTGAGATCCAAGGTCTTAGACTCAAAAGGTTTTCACTCTCAGTTGATATGGTCACTGGGAGAAATTCAGATTGTTTTTATTTGATTTCTGGCTTGATTTCTCAGTTTTAGCCTATTTACAGTCTGCCATTTTTCGGGCTCTATTCTGATGCGCTCAGTTTTCTCTTGCCCAGTTACACTGGATGTTGCCTGGCGGTCAGACTGGCCGTTGGCCGTCGGTCAGACCAGCAGTTAACTGGCGGTCAGACCGGACATGCGCCGGCGGTTAGACCGGGCATAAACTGGCGGTCAGACTGGTTTCATGTCTGCAATCACACTAGCCCTTGGTCACAGGGATGCTTCCTTTTCTCTGGTTCTTGTTCTGCTAGTTTTTCATATCTTCAATTTCCAGTGAGTACTTGCCATCTTACTTCATAGCTTCTATAGCTATTGAGAGGAAAAATGTGGATACTTTGGGGCGTTTTTTAAAGGCGCCATTCACCCCCCCCCCTCTATTGCCATTTCTGATCCTACAACCACTCAGTAATAATACCCAATAACTTGGATAATCTCTCTCATCTATCCATATGCCTTCTGTGACTCATGGAATATCCTTGATAAATATAAATCAATAAAAAGAAAGTTATTAAAAGATCGAGCATTGCCTTTTTCCCAATCGGCTAGATTTGGCCACTTTCTTTCCCAAAGTGGATAATTCCTGTAGATACTTCTTCACATTTGATCTCTCCGTATCCTAATTTTTCCTCACGATAAAGCTACTCAGTCACCTCATTCTTTTGCACAATTCATCTACCGTTGTTTTTACAACGCACTAACTCGAATCATCTTTCTATTCTCAAATCGTAATAAATATATAGTTTAAGTTTAATTGGGCATTTAAAGTGTTTGGATTTATTTTGTTCATTTGCCGCATATTAGAATCCGAAGACTCGACAAAGTGACAAATTCGAATAGGATCAAGACTTCGGTCAAAGTGAAGACCAGGAATTTAAGGTCACTGACTGAGAAATCCTTGAATTAGATCAATCAAGGCCATGGTGAACCACGCAAGGCAATTTATCACTTTAATCATTTTGACACTACATTTTATGCAAAATTTATGTTCCTTTAACTTATCAACTTGCATGCCTCATTTATTATGCAAATGTATGTCCAAGCTTAAGGTAGTTACATGCCCACTAAATGTTGTATTAATTTTAATATGTCATTTCTTGACACTTGAATCACCTGACCATTGTCACCCTAGATGTTACTGATAACTCTACTAGTTATAGGTCATATTAAAATGCCATGCTAATCTTGTCAAGTCTAGGGCACTAGTTGCCCAGATTATCAATCTTTAAAACATAAGAACTTGTTTTGGGACACTCACAGGATGTAAGTCGTTGAATATTTGTGACAACTTAATTTATACTTCTCAAAACCCTAAAAACCTGCTATACCTGTCTGGGCGGGTGGTAAGAGTGGTGGGTGCAGATGTAGCACGAGAATCTATGGTTTGTGGAATGAACTGCCTGGACGCATTAAGGACTTAATCCTGTGAAGACCTCTCTGCGTAAAACAATACTACCACAAGCTGACAAATTGTAGGCTGGGCTGAATAATTTACTAGACCCTCTAGTCATCTCATAGAAGACTGGTGCACGCAGATAATTAAAATCTGGTTGGAGTGGGACACTGAATAAAGGTGACATTGCCAATACTAGCGTTTGTGGAAAGTGGAGTCCGACTGCGCTACTCTGTGGTGGACATCCACACAATGTATGGGCCCACTAGGTGTGGGAGTAACCTGTCAGACCCGGATTTTTCAATCCAGAATCCACTGTGTTTCACTGCATTATTCCCTGGATCAGTAGATAGTGCACACAGGTACATTGCTGAATCACATCATACATCGCATAGACAGTAATAATATTACAGGATTTAAGATACACCACATCGGGTGACAGTTTACAAAAGGGGCCGCTTAGGCCAAATGTCTTCATTACAGTTAAATAGCGGAAACAAAAGCAAAAGTAAGACCATAACCACAGGCAAGCGACTGGGGGTAATGTGTGCATTATATATTACCCAGATTTAGAGAATATACGTGCACACAATGCCATAGGTCCAACTTGTCTATGATCAGAAAACGTAGGCTACGCTTTAATTCCCCTCAATATTCCTTCCTTCAGTTGCTGGGGTATCCTCAAGGTCATAATGATCATGTGTCCCTGTTTCTATTTTGGTAATGCGAGTGTGACCACAAATCCACCATGCTCAGCGAGCCAACACACAGAATGCAATACTTAACATGCTCAGCTTATCAAAGGAAGGCTCGGGCTTATTTTGTTTTGCATAGAGTGTTGTTGAATACAATTACTTAAAATCCCTAAAACCTAGCATTTTATAATTCACGTCAATATTTTGTGAAGTAAGACCAACATATTAGTGACACAGATTCCATCCACCGTTACATGGCATCTGCACCATATAGCATCATTCAGCGTTATAGCCGCTTAACATACCACTGGGACGACACCCATGACAATTCAAACCAGGACCATCTGTAGACCTACACTTTTCTAATACCACCTACAAGGTTTTCAAAATAGAACTATATCTGGTTAAGACCCCATGTCTGCCCTTAACCGTGGGCACGGCTATTCGAATAGTTTTGAGTCTGCAGAGTGTGTACACTTTCACCACAAGAAACAATCAACTCGTTGCCCCCACACGATTCCTTAGTCATGTGGTTAAGTAGACCATCACAGTGACTGTTCAGATTATCTAGCTTCTTACGCCATCTCACCCTATGGGACGATCCCACTTGCGGTGGGTCCCATATGTTGCACGGGATGTTTCCCACGGTTGCTTGCGCTATTCGTGCTCCACTCCACTCAACGCTAGCACAACTGGAAAACTTCACCCTCCATTCGGTGTCCCTTTAGGCCTCCCCTTGCCCTCGCATTAACCACACCTATCCACTACCGGTGAGATGGTTTCGGGAGTTTCGATAAAACTACTTAGCCAGGTTGTATTTTACAGACTTGTGGTTGTACGGTTATACACGGGATAACATGAGATGATTCGGTCCTTAGGACTACCTGGATGGTTCTACCACATTTCACCTTTTGTGCATCCACTGCACCTCATACCAGCCCCCAAACCATCCACCCACATATTTAAGCAAAGCTGGGATTTTTGGGAGCATAAAATATTCATACCAACATACTTCAGTCATTCCCACCTTGACTGCTCAAATTAATTCCATAGCTACAATTGATGATTTTGGGGCATTTAAGTACCCCCGTGTAACTAGCAATACTAAGCAACGCAATATAATAAGGACTTATTTGCAAAATCTATATTATTAAAATTTTACTACGGCGACAAGGTTCATTCATACAAGAGTCTCAATGGGGTAATACTAACAAGCATGATATTGGGATCATAACTAGCATCTTTAAAAGTGAAAGTAAATAGCCACATAAAATAATAGCATGCACATGATTAAATTAAAAGAAATTAAATTTGCATAAACATGGGTTCAATATGATCAAAGTATTAACTCGCCTTGGTCACAGGGGTCTTGGTCCTAATTGTCTTGAGCTTCTAAAGTTGCTGCCTCGGCGTCTTCCTCCTGAGCCTCGTACGCTATTTTAGTTCCATTGGATAGTTCTTGAATTTAGATGAATCTAGAAATTTGTTTCATTCAATTTGGTGTTAAAATGAATAAGTTATGCCTATTCAAAGTTTTCAATTTAATTAAATCCAGAAATTACTAAAAATCTGACAGATGGGTCCCACTGTATATTTTTAATTTTATTTCTTTTTCTTTTATCTTTTTATGCTCTGTGTCTATGACAGGTGGGGCCCGCATGGCAGTGAGGCCCATTTGCACTCGGTTACTAACAAGTGGGACCCCTTTGTCAGTGACCACACATGCTGGCGGCCATTGACAGGTGGGACCCCTCGGGCACCGGGCTCACATGTTAGTGGTTGACCCTGGCAGGTGGGACCCGGCTGTCAGTGGGCCGCTCGGACTAGCAGGCACTGATAGGTGGGGACCACCTGTACTGACCGAAAAATAAAGAAACTCAACCTCGGCGCGCTGCGGAGCCGGGGGTTCGAACGCGCGCGGCCGTGGGAATCGGGGGGGGGGAGAGGGATAGCGCTAATAGGCAATCGGTCCCACGGTCTTTCCTGACCATATAGGGCGCATGAGCCTTTTAAACCAACCTGTAGAGGGGCTGAACAGAGGAGCTTCGAGGCCGGGTGAAGGTGGTGGTGTTGCCGGTGAACGGTGGTGGAGTGGCGCGGGAGAATACAAAAATGCGTTGCCCACGGTCTGGTGAGTCGAGTGAGAACATCGGTGGGACCCAGGAAGCACGGTGACAGGCCGGCGGCGTGCGGCGGCAGCGGCTCGGGGAGGGACCTCGGCACTGGCGAGCTAGGGTCCACGGGGTGCACGGGGGAGGCCGGGTATGGGTTTGTGGTGTCCCAGGGATGATGTGGGTGGCTACAATTGGATTTTCTCGGTGGGAATGGCCGGAGTTGGGGAAGAATGAGGCGCGCTGGTGATTAGGGGGCTCGGGGCTCAATTGCTAGCTGTGGAAAAGTGCTTAAGTTGTGGCGGAGCAAATGGAGAGGTGTCCGGCTTTTATAGACAGCGGGGCGCGGCTAGCCATGTGCGGCGTTGTGCACGCACGTCGGGTGGCGGTGGCAGGTGGCGTTGTCAGCGGCGACAGCAGGAGCGGGGCATGTAGCGGGATTCGAGGAAGCTCCACGCACATCGGCCGTGTCATGCGGCTTTGCCGGGTCGTGCGGCTTTTGACTGGCGCTGAGCGGAGGAGGAAGTCCAGCGCATGGGAAAAAGGAGGAGGGAGGAGGAGCCACGTGCGGGGTCGGGCTCACTAGCCAGAGAGAGGAGGCGGAGGGGGAGCGGGGCCCAGGTGACAGGGAGATGGGCGCGGGGTGGAGGCAGTGGGCTGGTGGGGCGCACTGGGCTGTGCGGGGAAGGAAACGGGGAGAGGGGAGTTGGGCCAGGTTGGTGGCCGGTCTGGCTCCTTCTTTCTCTTTTTGTTTTTATTTTCTTTTTGTTTTAGAGTAGGCATTTGTGTGTGTGTATATGTAAATGGTATTCTTGTTTTATACATCCCCTCTTGCTCACCTAATTTTATTATTCAAGTATATTTTTTGGCAGTAAATTTGTAGGTGCAAAATTTTAATATGTCTATATATATATATCCATATATGTTGGTATTTAATTTTTTTTACTTGCTACTATTGCTATTCATGCCGTTGTTTTCCAAGGATGACATTTTATATTTTTAAGTCAAATTTCTCCCTTCCTTTTCTGGATCATCTTTTCAGATTCGAATCCTAATTTCTCATTCTCTATTTTATTATATTTTTATTTATTACTATTTTTTAAACATGTTTGTTCTTTTCTTGAACTGTTTAACTTTTTGGAACCTCAACCAAATTTCAGAAAACACCATAAAAATCCAACTCAAATAAAATATATTGCAAAAATAATTCAAAAGCTTCACACTTTACAAATTTATATTTTCCAGGATGTTACAAACCTACCCCCGTTAAAAAGAATCTCGACCCCGAGATTCAGCCTAGCTAGTGAACAAGTCGGGATAATCTCTGCGTAGTTGATCTTCGCGCTCCCATGTGGCTTCTTTCTTCGAATGATGACTCCATTGCACTCTGCATATGCGAATGGTTTGGTTTCTTGTCTTTTTCTCTACGGTGTCCAAGATTTTAATCGGACGTTCCTTGTAAGTCAGATCATCTTCGAGCTCGATGCCTCCAATGGAGATTGGTCTTCTGGTACTCGTAGACACTTCTTGAGTTGGGATACATGGAAGACGTCGTGTATATCAGATAGGGGGTAGTTCTAGCTGGTAGGCGACTTCTCCTTTCTTAGCCACAATTGGAAATAGCCCAACATAGCGCGGGGTGAGCCTGCCTTTGACTTTAAACCGCTTGACTCCTCGTAAGGGCGACACTTTCAGGTAGACATAATCCCCTATTTCAAAACTCAGCGGTCTTCTCCTCTTGTGTGCATAGCTCTTCTACCTAGACTGGGCTGCTAACAATTGGTCTCTGATCAGGCGAACTTTTTCTTCGACCTGTTTTAGTGTGTCTGGCCCAAAGATATAACTTTCCCCTACTTCTGACCAGTGTAGAGGGGTTCGGCATTTCCTTCCATATAATGCTTCAAATTGTGACATCTGATGTCAGGACCCCGATTTTACAATCCGGATTCCTCTGTGATTCCACCGCCCTATTCCCTGGATCAATAGATAGTGCTCACAGTTTACAGTTCTGAATATCAAAGTACATATCATGCGGAAGCGTAAATATAATAGTAGACTTACTCATGGGCCGATTAGGCCGAAATCATTAAATTGCAGCAGCGGAAGAACGAAGCACACAAGGGGGACCTTTAGGACATGCCCACAGGCAGCCAACTGGAGGTTCGCGACCTAGCCCTTGCCATCTTCATCTTCTCTGTCATCATGTCCAATCGAGATGCTGAGGCGTAGTGATCTGGTTCCTGATTCTGGATTTGTTGTGAAAGTGAGTGTGAGCACAAACCACCGTGCTCCATGAGCCAATACGCAGGATGCAAATAGATAGTATGCATGGCTTATCAAAGGAGATGCTCGGGTTATTTTATTTTCCATAAATCGCTTTTAATAACATTATTATTATTATTGTATCATAGTGTTACTGTTGCTACCCAAACTCCACATAACGATTGCCATAATTGACTTAATCCACCGAAAATACACTTTCTTTATTGATTGATGTCTAAGACTCCAAACAGCGAGTGACATCATTTAATTAGTCCACCGATCATACTCTTTCTATATCAGGTGCTGTCTAAAACTCCAAACAGCAAGTGTCATCATTTGTTTAATCCACCGATCATACTTTGTATTTAGAATTCCTACTAATCCAATCTTGTAATTGCTATTCATCAGCTCCTCACTTCTGAATTCTAATGATTCTCTAACATAATGTCGGGACCCGAAGCAGCAACTCCAGAACCCTCTGTGTTAATCGCACTATCCCAGGAAAAGCTAGTGCACACAGTATCACAAAGACAAATATCATGCGTAATGACAAACTTTATTTAGCTAATATGAGCCTGATGGCCAAGTTTACAATAATAGCAAAAGAAGACAGCGGAAGAAATACATAAAGCAGCAGCCCATCCAGCCTTCCCACAAGGCGAATGACTGTAAGACGTGGCCTACTCGCAATCCTCACCGAAGTCGTCGAAGGCTTCCTCTGAAAAGAGTTAGATATAGCAACATGAGTACAAAAAGTACTCCACAAGTTACACCAGGAGGTTTAACAGAATAGATGCATGCATATGGAATATCAAAGGAAGGCATAATATGGTTTATTTGCATAAAAGGCGATCATTTGAGTAAATATCATAAGTAAGTGCAAAAGCTGAATTTGATACGATAAATAGAAACAAGATTTTAACAAAATAATATCGTTAGTGCAAGCTCCAACCAAACACTAACCTATCCACGGGCATCCCACCCGGACCATCTTTTTCAAAAGCTCACGTATGGATTCCATCCATCCACACGCTTTCACTGCGCAACTCTGATGAATTCCATCCATTCACCAGATTTAAATTTCTCACGGATTCCATCCATCCGCAAGGTTTTCATCTCTCGTGGATTTCATCCATCCACAAGGTTTTCGAAAATCATTTTTGAAAAACAAAGTCTAATCCATGAAAAACTTTTACTCGGCATGCCCATGACCGTGGGCACGGCTATCCAGGATAGGTTATACACTCTGCAGAGGTTGTACAGCTTTACCCACAAGACATGATCATCTCGGTTTGCCACGCGAGTTACACACTTCCTTAGGTGTGCGGCGGGGAGATCATGACAAGGCCTTTACAATGATCCGTTGTCAACATAATCACGCCGCCACTAAGGTTTCACCACAACATGAATCCACATGTTGGAGCCCCCTCTTGTGCCATGTGAGACTTCTCACGGCCTACGCCGCGCTCACATTCAGCCTATAGCGAGATCATGTTGGAACTTCACAAATTATTCGGCCAGGTCTGTCCCATACCAGACTTGTGGTAGTACGATAGGGCTTTGCAATAGTAGCTCACAGACCGGTCCTTAATCTGACTTAGGCCCAACCACATACCCCTGTGCACGACAATCAACCACTGCGGCTCCAACCAACAGGGCATGCCTGCACCCACCAATCTAACCAATTGCCTAAGTCTAAACCAGGTTTTATATTTTGTTTTCAAAATATTTCATAATCCTTCTTGACTCACCAAAGTCAAGAATACATTCGAAAACTTTATCATTTTATGTGAAACAATTCTTCCCACCCGAATTATTCTAAGCATGGCTAAGCAATTCCATAAAATGTTCTAGTTAATACTAATGTACCAACTAGGTTTTCATCCAAGGTGACAAGGTATGATCGTTCAATATCAAGATTGGCCATACAAAGGAAATTGGGTGTAACTAAAGTTTTAAGCACATTTGAACTAATTTGAATAAAAGTACGCATGCATAATAATTTCAAAAACAACATAAATAGTTTAAATTACTGGGAGCAATATGATCAAAGGTGTAACTTGCCTTGCTCAAAGACTTGGTGCGAATCGTCGGCGTCGTTCTCTCTGAATTCGTCGAAATCTACGCGCGAAGAACCAACCAAATAAACTCAAATAAAATCCAAATAAAATCTAAAAATTATAAAATATATACTAAGAGATAGATTATGTTTTGAGATGAATTTAGGAAAAAGAATCAATGGATTCTGAGTTTGTATGACGGAGAACAAATATTTGAAGGTTTTGGACATCACATGAAATGATAACAACATCTGAGAATTACTTTTTGAACAGTATGGTGTCGGTAGGCTGCGCGGTGGCTAGCGAATGGGCAAAATGGATTCATGGCGATGAGATGAAGGTGGTGACATGGATACGGCGACGAGGAACGGAGACGATACCATCGACGTTTGAACGACGACGGTAGAGAGAAAGGAATAACTTAATATCTTGGTGCTCGGTGAAGCGAATCTAAAACCATTTGAAAGGTAGCTATCTGGGATGGTTTGGCACGATATGACGCGAACGGATTGGGGAAAACACCTACCGGATAGATGGGGACACGAGATGTCATTGGCGGCCATGACGAGGCGTCGGAGGTGACAATTTGTGGACGCTTTTTGGGGAAAAGGAAGGGAGCATGGCGTAGAACACGGCGAGGCAAGTCTAAGAAAAATTACGGCATGGGCTAAGGCTTACCGAAGGCGACGAATCGACGTCGGGAGTCAAAAACGGCCATTTCGCGGAAAGCTCAATTCCTGACAATTGGCTTCACAAAAAATTAAACAAAATGGTAGAAAAATTTCTTAAAGGCTAGGACACAATATGATGCGAACAAAAATCAAAGCGCTTACCAAAAATGGGTGTACGCGCGAAGGTATAGTTTTAGTGTCTGGGCCTGACAAGGTCGACGAGGATTCGGGAGATCTTCAAATGATGGCGATGGACGCACGATGTAGAACACGTCGAGGCAAACTCAACGGTACAAACGGCTCGACCAAAGGATATCGGATGGTGGCGGAACACGGCGGAGAAGACATTCAACGACCGACGGGTTGACATCGGCATTCCGGGCAAACGGAGAGGAGTTAGCAGGTGAGGTTTGCGGCGAAACGAAGAGGAGAACACGGGGAACACAATGCTCACCTCGGTTATGGTAGAACGTGCACGGTCTACTTGCAGCGAGGAGAGAAGTGACGGCGTGGTTTGGCCATAATGGTCCAGCGATGCTCCGGCGAAGCTCCAGCAAGGGCGAGGGAAGCACTGCGTAGAACGCGTGAAGGCGAAGCCAGTGGTATGGTCAAAAGTCACGGTACTTCACTGTAGGCGGCGCAAAAGGCCGAGGAACGACGCTTAGTTGACAAAAGAAAAATGGCGATTGCGGAGAGAATGAAGGGAGAGAGGACTTGAAAATTTTGGGGATGACTGAGGATGAGGAGGGGCACCTGGTGCGCCCTTTTATAGGGGTGGAGGTGGACGGGAGAGGGAGATCAAACGACGATGTCTTTTAGAGCAACGGTTTCATTTTCGTGTAAATGCACATGAAGGAGGAGAGGAACGGTTGGGAATGGAGGAGACTTGAAGAGAGGAAGTGAATGCACTTGATTCCACGAAAAACCGTTGAGAAATTCATGAGGAATGAAGAACTCAAAAACTTGTTCATGGCGGCCACGTTCGGGAAGAAACGAACGGACACAATGGGGAAGAAGGCAGGAGAGAGAAAACAGGAATTAAAATAATATATTTTTTTCCCAAAAAAAATAAAATAAAATAAATTGAAAAAAATCAAGAAAATTCCACAACAAACCTTGGAAAACGAAAAGACTAAATAAAATAATTTCGGAATTAATTGACATTTATTTTAATTTTTAAAAAATGTTTTTATTTTCTAGCTTTAAAATAATACAATAATTAACAAATAAAGCTTAAAAAACTTAGAAAACTTCATAGAGCTTTCTAAAGCTATTTTGTACTTATAGAAATATCTACAATTGAAATTTTGATATTTTCCTTTATAAAATATTTTTTTTTGCTTAAATTATTTTAGTAAGAAAGCTCCTTTTAAAAGCAGAAAATCAGGCAATTAAATTTTAAAAAAACTTAAACAACCAAAAGAAAATATTTTAAATTAAATTAAATTAAATATTTTGAAATAACAGCTGGGCTGTTACACATAATTACTTTCAAATCCACTGATATCATTTGTATCAGGACTTCCTAACAATTCAATCCTTTTGGTTATTGATCCAAAACCATGATTTGCTCTTCCAATAATCTATCTTATTTTCCATTATCTACCTCTAACTAGTCCACCAAGCATATCAGCGATCAAGTCTATGATTCACTATTATACATCCACCAAGAATATCAGTGATCAAGTCTACGATTCGCTAGTAAACATCCACCAAGAATATCATTGATCAATATTATACTCCAATAATTGTTATTATTCATCCCAATTCCCAAAAATTCAATTCATCCATCTAGTATTTGATCAAACCCTATTAATCCTATTATCGCCAACATCTTCCAACAATTTATATTAAATATCAGTGTTGTAATCCAACCATTACTTTTGCACTTCCCAATTCACCAAAAATCATTTAAACCATCTATCTAGCCTATATATTCAGTTAGGCTCCACCAAATTATTTCTCCCAGAATCCACACTATCATTTCCTTTTTATGATCGACATGAGTCCACCAATATCTTTATGTGTTTACCACAAACATACATCTCCTTTACACACGACTCTATTTAGTCCTCCCTATATTTTATTTTGTAAGAACATAAGTGTCATTATTTGAAATATAATACATAAAAATTCCTGAGACCTAGCGGTTTTGACCAAAAACATAATGTGTAAGGGAATGCAATAATAATAGTGATCCAAATTCCATCCACCGTTACATGGTCTCTGCACCATATGCTAGACCTTCAGCGTTATAGCCGCTTACATTATCACTGGGATGACACCCAGGGCAACACAAATCAGGGCTTTTCACTGCCCTTCCACTTTTCCATTCCCACCCACAAAGTTTTTGAAATAGAACTATATCTGGTTAAGTTCCTATGTCTGCCCTTGACCGTGGGCATGGCTATTCGAATTGTTTTGACTTTGCAGAGTTTGCACACTTTACCCACAAAAGACAGTTCGCTCGTTGCCCCACACGATTCCTTAGCCATGCGGTTGAGCAAACCATCACAGTAACCGTTCAAAGTACCTCGCCCCTTCCATCATCTCACCCTATGGGTTGCTTCTATTTGTGGTGGGACCCATTCGTTGTGCGGGATGTTCCCCTCCTAAGCGTCTAGCAGTTGGCTACCCACACTGCTAGCGCGTCGCAAGAGAACTTCTCCCACAAGCCTGCTACCCAGGCCACCACTTGCGGGAGTCCCATTCAAGCATGCCACCCAGGCCGCCACTTGCACTACTGCCACTACTACAGAAAGCCTAATAATAGACGCCAAATCACAGACGGTTTTGTGAAACCGTCTGTGATTTACACTATTACAGACGGTTTTAATTTGGAGGCCGTCTGTGGTATTTGTGGCGGGAAAAAGGAGTATCACAGACGGTTCTTACCGCTGAACCGTCTGTGATACTAGAATATCACAGACGGTTTTATAATAAAAACCGTTTGTGATATTCCAGATTATCACAGACGGTTTTTATTATAAAACCGTCTGTGATACTAGAATATCACAGACGGTTTTATAATAAAAACCGTCTGTGATAATCTGGAATATCACAGACGGTTTTTATTTATTATAAAACCGTCTATGATATTCTAGTATCACAGACGGTTTTATAATAAAAACCATCTGTGATACGTTTCCCGCCTTGCAATCCCTCAAAATTTCATATTTTCCCGCTTAAGTCCGAGTAAGGTTTAGTTTTGAGACACCTTCAGTAAAACGGGCATAACTTTTGGATACAATGTCCGTTTTCGACGTTCTTGTACTCGTTGGAAAGCTAACGATGAGCCCGATCCAAAAAAATTGACCGGCTAGTGCTAGTCGACCTCCAAGACCCCAAAAATCGGCCATCTTTGGACCTAAACCTGCGTCGCAAGTTTTTGGTTTCTGTTTTTGCCCTTTTTCTTGGTCTTAATTTCGGAATTTGGATTTTTCTTCAACTGCAAAGTTGTAGATCTCGTCGAAACCTTTCAAATGAGTATATATAAACTATATAAACCTTTGCTATTTTATCTTTTCAGACTAGTTGTTTATATTACATCGGTATATAAAATTTGTGCTCCAATTCACAGACGGTTCTATATATAGAACCGTCTGTGATATTCATTCATCACAGACGGTTCTATTTATAGAACCACCTGTGATAATCTGACCGCTGGGCCCGTCGATCCTCAGCCCCACGAATCGTAGCTCCGCCTTTCCGTTCCCGCGCCACAAATTTCGAATTCCCGCCTCTCCCTCCCCTATAAATATAACCAAAATCCAGCCTCTTTGCTGGTCTCCTCTTCCTTGCTGTCCTCCTCCTTGCTGTCCTCTTCCTTGTTGTTCTCCTCCTCCTTGCTGTCCTCCTCCTTGCTGTCCTCTTCCTTGTTGTTCTCCTCCTCCTTGCTGTCCTCCTCCTTGCAGACGACGCAGAAGCATCTAGCTCGTGCCAACCGGGCAGACGCTCAATCAACGCCGACGATGGTGGTCATCAAAGACATTCAGCTCATGCGTTGCATCAGGGGCGAGAAGGCATAGAGGATCTTTGCTTGTTGTGTAACCTGCTCGTTGTTCTTGTTGTGTAACCTGCTTGTTGTTCTTGTTGTATAACTTGCTCGTTGTTCTTGTTGTGTAACCTGCTCGATGTTCTTGTTGTGTAACCTGCTCGTTGTTCTTGTTGTGTAACCTGCTCGTTGTTTTGAGATATTGTAATGGTATACTCTAATCTTAATAGAAATTGATGTTTTATGTTTGTGAAATGAATTGAGATGTGAATTAGATGTATACATGTACATGTTGATCTACTTGTTTCTGAGGGCATGGCTAGCATTTCCTGAGGCTAGCCAATAAACAGAAATATATTTAGGGGTTGAAGGGAATATCACAGACGGTTTTTGAGTAAAAACCGTCTGTGATAGCTGATAATCACAGACGGTAAAAACCGTCTGTGATGATCAGTATCACAGACGGTTTTTAACTAAAAACCGTCTGTGATACTGATCATCACAGACGGTTTTTACCGTCTGTGATTATCAGCTATCACAGACGGTTTTTACTCAAAAACCGTCTGTGATAGCTGATAAACACAGACGGTTCGAAAACCGTCTGTGATGACCTTCGATTATCACTGACCCATAAATACAGACGGTTCACAAAACCGTCTATGATGATGTTTTCGAACCGTCTGTGATGACCTTTTCTGTAGTAGTGTGCCATGATGATGACTTGCAGGGTCCAGTAAATTTACTAAGCCAAGTTGTACTTTACAGACTTGTGGTTGTACTTGTTTTACACAGGAGGTCATGACAAGATTCAGTCCTTAGTGGTATCTGGGCGGATCTACCACTACCCACTTTGTGCTTCCACTGCACCACATACACACACACTCGAACCATCCGTCCAGATATTTAAGCAAGTTGGGGTTTTTGGGAACATAAAATAATCATACCAACATATACCAATCATTACCACCATGACTTCCCAAACCAGTTTCTCATGATTAAAAAGGATAATGATGCTTGGGGCATTTCAACGCCCCTAAGTATCTATGCAGTACTAAGCATAGCGTATAATTAGGGACTTTATTTTCGAAAGGTTACTATTATAATTTTGCTAGGGCGACAAGGTTCACACATTCCAATATTCCAAAGGAGATGTAATATTAATCAAGTCAGATAATGGGCATATAACTAGAATCTTGAATTAATCATGTATTTACATATAAAATATCAGCAAGCAATTTGATAATTTAAACAAAAATAATTTGCAGAAAATGTAGGTGCAACATGATCAAAGTATTGACTCGCCTGGCGCGGTTTACCGCAGTCTTGAACTCACACATTGCTTTCCCTTGAGTTTCTATTCCTTATCTTCGCTCTGCTCTGTCCACGCTTGATTCGTGAAATCTTCAGGACTCCAGTTTCTAAATACGCGATAGACGGCTGAATCCAAATAAAAGCAAATAACTCAAAACATCCAAATAAATCCGAATAAACTCAATTTAGTTCTATTATGAGTTAATGGGTGATTTGGTGATTGAGGCAAGGTTGGTAATGGCATACGATAACTTGATCTTTTCATTATGAAACAGGGGCACCTAGGTGTCTGGACACCTAGTCTCCTTACCTTTGGATTGCTTTTAGATGCGTGCTAGTGTGATTGAGACTTTCCATCCATGATTAAGACTTTCCTTCCATGATTGATTTAGCATGCCTAATATATTACATACCATACATACCATTGCTCTAGCACGTATCTAAAAGCAATCTAACGGCAGGGAGCCTAGGTGTCTGGGCACCTAGGTGTCCCATTTCAGCGTCCTATATATATATATATATATATATTTTAAGGAAGTTCCATGAGTTAGGTTAATCCTATAAATTGGTGTATGTTGTCGAGTGCTAATATTCAGGGCATACATTATATACACGATGTATAAAATCCCTAGCTTACCAATTTAGTCTTAGAGCCTGAGTTTATAGAATCCTGTGGTGTGATATTTTATGTACCTCCTTTTATTGATATGCTAAGTTTAATTTAGGTTAGGGTCTATTTATACGGGTCCCAGCTTGCTATATTTACAATTATGCTCAATATTATTATGTACTAAAGCTAATGTTAAGACTTAATTAATGACACTATTATTCTCTTGCTTATACTTTAGCTACTATTAGGCTTAGCTTTGTTTCTAATTTTAGTTTGAACCTAGCTATCTGGGCAAAGCTTGGTGTATAAGGTCAGATTTCAATATCTGCTAGTTAGCAAAACCTACCATAAAAATGTATTTAATGGAGGCATGTTAAGTATTGGGCATAGATTTTTAATTAAAATTAAGGGTAGTCCTTAATTTAGAGCCTCGATTTCATATCTAAACATAATACCCAAACCCTTAACTTTATTTGGAATTTCTTTTCAATTAAGATCTTCACTAAATTTGAATATTTAACCGAGGCCACTTTTTCTTTATTACTGCCCTAAGTTTATATCCAGATGTTTAAATATATATTCACTTAGAAAGTCTCTACCTTTTAGTTGTTATTTTGCTTAGCTTTAATTAAAATTTATTTATCTAGCAAGACTTGTTTTACGATGTTGTATTTCAATATTTGTTAGTTGACAAAATCTTCCATTAGGATTTATTTAATGGCAGCCTTCTAAATATTGGGCATATATCTTAATTATAATTAATAGCAATCCTTATTTGGTCATTCATCCTAAGTTGTTCTTCTTTATCAATGTCTTTAATTAGTACTTAGTCTTTTAGTTAACTATTCAAATAGTATTAATTATTCACATATAATAACTACTCCACATTTACATATTAAACAATCTGGTTTTATGACCCAATTAAATTTATTAGCTTTTCTAGATTATTCCTAAATTTATCTTGATTTTTATTTCACTTGAGCCGGTCGGCAAAAATTGCTCTAAAAACCTACTCAACATTGCGGCCAGAGGACTCGAACTCGGGTTGCCTGGGTGAACGCACGCGCTCATAACCAACTCGCTCTTGGGTGTTACCTGATCAGAAGGAGACATCAATGCTAGTTGAGCCAATGTGGTGCTGAGGCAGGGGAACTCGAGGGCTGGCATGGTCGGCAGCGTCGCCGGCGAGGGATGCCCGGAGAGGGGCGGGTGACGATGAAAACGGGTTGTCCGCATGCCGGGGATGCTGGTGGAAGGGTCGTCGGAGTCGGAGAGGGACCACGGCGAGCGGGCGGCGATGGCCAGCGGTGGCACAGGCGGGTTCACGCCGCCGGCGAGCTGGGGAAGGCCAGGGCTCCAATTGGCGGTGGGGGCGAGTTGATGGCACCGAGAAAGAGCTCCTCCGACGAGCAATCGGCGGGATATGGACCAAGGTGGCGGTGGCAGTGGGGATGGCGGCGGCGGCCTGCGCTCAGGCAGAAGAGGAAAAGAGTAGGGGGAAAAGGGGAGGGCGGCGCGGGGGAGGAATGGGGAATGGCGGACGCCCCATATAGCCGCAGAGGGTGCGGGGAGGCACGGAGGACCGGGCGGCGGGAGTGGAGAACCGGGCGACGGGACGGTCCGCTGGTTCTTGCCCGGGCGCGGGGCTCGGTGACGATAGGACCAGGCGAGCGGCACGTGGCAGGCGCTGTGCAGAGGGGGTGGCGATGCGACAGAACATGCGCGCGTGGCTGGGCACGTGGTGGAGTCACGGGGGAGCACTGCTGCAGCTCACGGGAGAAAGAAGTATGAGTGGAAAGGAGAGATGCGGGCGGAGCGTGGAGAAAGGATGCAGGCGGGGGCGCTCGGGTAGAGAGAGAAAAGAACTGGCCGGTTATCAGCGAGTGGAAACGGGGATAGAGGGAGGGCCCGCTCGACAGTGAGGGGAGAGCTGATTCATCATTAGGTAGCATCATATTCTTATTTAAAATGCGTTGAAGTTGAAGAAACGAATTCACCTTTAGTTCAATCTTGATATTGGCCGCTATGGTCGTATGTGTTGATGGCATGGTCACATCAGAACTAGTGCCTGCTAACACTATCCAACAAATAGCAAGTACTATACTAACCAAACCATAGACTGTCTACTTCTCCATAAAACTCGCACCGGGGCAGGAAGGGCTGTAATCTGGCGACTGCAAACGGGACCTGCTGCCGCTGAACTCCAAAGGGTCAGAGTCAGAGTAAGTGTGAAGTGTTGCGGCTGCGGCGAGTCTCTCCCCGTCGCAGAGCGGACTGTGGGCCTAGGGGCCGCACGCTCATGCGATCGGTGAGTCTAGTATGGGGACCTCCTGACCCTGACTGGGGTGGTGCTGGGGCTGCAACTTGTGCGGTGGCTTGCTGGAGCTGGGCATGGGTGGCTGCTGCCTCCGCCTTAGCCTCTGCCAGGGCTTGCTAGCACTGGGCGAGCTGCTCTCGGAGAGTCGCCACCTCGGTGTGTCTGGAGACTAGGTGCTGCCGGAGGGCGGTGATCTCCTCTAGGGCGGCAGTGTGAGCCACCCCCATAGCCCTGGTAAGGTCAACCTGATGCGTGAGCATAGGGTCATCCTCGGTGGTCGGCATGTATGTCGCGTTATATCGCACACCCTCCTGGCGCGACGGATGGTAGCAGTACGGAGTACGCCGCAGAGATGTCTTATATATATCACAGAGACGTGCGGTGGCTAAACGTGCGGCATCCTGGAGGGCCGCTGCCCAGGTGCTCCTCAGATGTTAAGTCCTGAAAACATGGGGCGGATCTTATTCACTCTTAGTAGAGATGAACACCTCTATCTGCCAAGATTCCACCCCTCCTTCGGCAGTCTTTAGGCCACGATATATGGGCTACTCCTTGTAGCCCAAATAGTGCAGGAGTTTGCGCAAGATGCTAGCAAACTCCCCCTCGTAAACTCCATGTGCCAAGAAGTCCCAGTTGGCCTCATCTCCTACTCCTGCCATCCGTAAATTAAATTACTAGTGTTAGTAGTTTTTCAAAATATTAATGAAAGGTAGAGTAGAACAGATCTAAGAAGGATACGAAAAGAAGTAATAAGCTATATTTTCAGAAACAATTTTATAAGTTCTTCAAATATTGTGATCCTAGTCCTATTCTAATTCCCATTCTAAGGCTTTTACCCTACAGTCGTATGCTCTGATACCAGCTCTGTCAGACCTGGATTTTTCAATCCAGAATCCACTGTGTTTCACTACACTATTCCCTAGATCAGTAGATAGTGCACACAAGTACATTGCTGAATCACATCATACATCGCATAGACAGTAATAATATTACAGGATTTAAGATACACCACATCGGGTGACAGTTTACAAAACAGGCCGCTTAGGCCAAATGTCTTCCTTACAGTTAAACAGCGAAAACAAAAGCAAAAGTAAGACCATAACCACAGGCAAGCGACTGGGGGTAATGTGTGCATTATATATTACCCAGATTTAGAGAATATACGTGCACACAATGCCATAGGTCCAACTTGTCTATGATTAGAAAACGTAGGCTACGCTTTAATTCCCCTCAATATTCCTTCCTTCAGTTGCTGGGGTATCCTCATGGTCATAATGATCTTGTGTCCCTATTTCTGTTTTGGTAATGCGAGTGTGAGTACAAATCCACCGTGCTCAGCGAGCCAACACACAGAATGCAATACTTAACATGCTCAGCTTATCAAAGGAAGGCTCGGGCTTATTTTGTTTTGCATAGAGTGCTTTTGAATACAATGACTTAAAATCCCTAAAACCTATCATTTATAATTCACGTCAATATTTTGTGAAGTAAGACCAACATATTAGTCACACAGATTCCATCCACTGTTACATGGCATCTGCACCATATAGCATCATTCAGTGTTATAGCCGCTTAACTTAAATCTGGGACGACACCCAGGACAATTCAAACCAGGACCATCTGTAGCCCTACACTTTTCCAATACCATCCACAAGGTTTTCGAAATAGAACTATATCTGGTTAAGACCCCTTGTCTGCCCTTAACTGTGGGCACGGCTATTCGAATAGTTTTGACTCTGTAGAGTGTGTACACTTTCACCACAAGAGACAATCAACTCGTTGCCCCACACGATTCCTTAGTCATGTGGTTGAGTAGACCATCACAGTGACTGTTCAGATTATCTAGCTTCTTTCGCCATCTCACCCTATGGGCCGATCCCACTTGCGGTGGGTCCCATACGTTGCACGGGATGTTTCCCACAGTTGCTAGCGCTATTCGGGCTCCACTCCCCTCAACGCTAGCACGACTGGGAAACTTCACCCTCCACTCGGTGTCCCTTTAGGTCTCCCCTTGCCCTTGCATTAACCACACCTATCCACTACCGGTGAGATGGTTCCGGGAGTTTCAATAAAACTACTTAGCCAGGTTGTATTTTACAGACTTGTGGTTGTACGGTTATACACGGGATAACTTGACAAGATTCGATCCTTAGGACTACCTGGATGGTTCTACCACATTTCACCTTTTTGTGCATCCACTGCACCTCATACCAGCCCCCAAACCATCCACCCAAGTATTTAAGCAAAGTTGGGATTTTTGGGAGCATAAAATATTCATACCAACATACTTCAGTCATTCCCACCATGACTGCTCAAATTAATTCCATAGTTGCAATTGATGATTTTGGGGCATTTAAGTACCCCCGTGTAACTAGCAATACTAAGCAACGCAATATAATAAGGACTTATTTGTAAAAGCTATATTATTAAAATTTTACTACGGCGACAAGGTTCATTCATACAAGAGTCTCAATGGGGTAATACTAACAAGCATGATATTGGGATCATAACTAGCATCTTGAAAAGTGAAAGTAAATAGCCACATAAAATAATAGCATGCACATGATTAAATTAAAAGAAATTAAATTTGCATAAACATGGGTTCAATATGATCAAAGTATTAACTCGCCTTGGTCACAGGGGTCTTGGTCCTGATTGTCTTGAGCTTCTAAAGTTGCTGCCTCGGTGTCTTCCTCCTGAGCCTCGTATGCTATTTTAACGTGCGCAAAAATTCGGATAAAAATTAGCAAATCAAACAAAATACCATCAAAAATTCAAATGAACTTCAAAAATCCTGGTTTTAGTTCCATTGGATAGTTCTTGAATTTAGATGAATCTAAAAATTTGTTTCATTCAATTGGAGTTAAAATGAATAAGTTATGCCTATTCAAAGTTTTCAGTTTAATTAAATCCAGAAATTACTAAAAATCTGATAGATGGGTCCCACTGTATATTTTTTATTTTATTTCTATTTCTTTTATCTTTTTATGCTCTGTGTCTATGACAGGTGGGGCCCGCAAGGCAGTGAGGCCCATTTGCACTCGATTACTGACAGGTGGGACCCCTTTGTCATGACCACACATGCTTGCGGCCACAGACAGGTGGGACCCCTCGGGCACCGGGCCCACATGTCAGTGGTTGACCCTGGCAGGTGGGACCCGGCTGTCAGTGGGCCGCTCGGACTAGCAGCCACTGATAGGAGGTCGCCGGCGAACGGTGGTCGGAGTGGTGCGGGAGAATACAAAAATGCGTTGCCCGCGGTCTGGTGAGTCGAGTGAGGACGTCGGTGGGACCCGGGAAGCACGGTGACAGGCCGGCGGCGGCGGCTCGGGGAGGGACCTGGGCGCCTGCGAGCTAGGGTCCACGGGGTGCACGGGGGAGGTCGGGTACGGGTTTGTGGTGACCCGGGGATGATGTGGGCGGCTGGAATTGGATTTTCTCGGTGGGAATGGGCGGGATTTAGTGGGGAGTGCCGGTGGCTAGAGTTGGGGAAGAATGAGGCGCGCCGGCGATTGGGGGGCTCGGGGCTCAATTGCTGGCTGTGGAAGAGTGCTAAAGTTGTGGCGGAGCGGATGGAGAGGTGTCCGGCTTTTATAGGCGGCGGGGCGTGGCTAGCCACACGCGGCGTCGTGCGCGCACATCGGGGACAGGCGGGGCGGTTGGGTGGCGATGGCAGGCGGCGTTGTCAGCGGCAACAACGGGCGGCGAGGCATGTAGCGGGATTCAGGGAAGCTCCATGCACGTCGGCCGTGTCGCGCGGCTTTGCTGGGTCGCGCGGCTTTTGACCGACGCTGAGCGGAGGAGGAAGTCTGGCGCACGGGAAAAAGGAGGAGGGAGAAGGAGCCGCGCGCGTGGTCGGGCCCGCTGGCCAGAGAGAGGAGGCAGAGGGGGAGCGGGGCCCACGTGGCAGGGAGATGGGCTGGCGGGGTGCGCTGGGCTGTGCAGGGAAGGAAACGGGGAGAGGGGAGTTGGACCGTGTTGGTGGCCGGCCTGCTCCTTCTTTCTCTTTTTTTATTTTCTTTTTGTTTTGGAGTAGGTATTTGTGTATATATATGTAAATGATATTCTTGTTTTATACATCCCCTCTTGCTCACCTAATTTTATTATTCAAGTATATTTTCTGGCACTAAATTTGTAGGTGCAAAATTTTAATATGTCTATATATATATATATCCACATATGTTTGTATTTGTTTCCTTGCTACTATTGCCATTCATGCCATTGTTTTCCAAGGATGACATTTTATATTTTTAAGTCAAATTTCTCCCTTCCTTTTCTGGATCATCTTTTCAAATTCGAATCCTAATTTCTAATTCTCTATTTTATTATATTTTTATTTATTATTATTATTATTTAAACATGTTTGTTCTTTTCTTGAACTGTTTAACTTTTTGAAACATCAACCAAATTCCAGAAAACACCATAAAAATCCAACTCAAATAAAATAATGCAAAAATAATTTAAATTTTCCAGGATGTTACATAACCCCATATGGGTGAGCTACTAAGGGGCGAGGTATTGTAAAGGCCTCGTGACGATCTCTCGATCTGCGTGACTAAGGAATCGCGCAGGCCCGTTAGGTTGATTGTCTCTTGTGGGTAAAGATGTACAAACTTTGCAGAGTATAAAACTGTTCGAATAGCCATGCCCACGGTCAAGGGCAGACATAAGATCTTTCTTGAGTTAGTTTTATTTGAAAACTTTTGAGGGTGGGATAAAAAACTATTAGAGGGAAGTACTCTAACTTTGACTTTTCTTGGAGGGAAGTACTTCAGCGTTATTATGGGTATTAGAAGATCTAGTATCGGTGGATGGAACCATGTAACTAGTGGATGGAACCAGCACCAATACATATATATTGCACAATTTAAACTCTTTAAAGCATGTTCTATTAAAATGCTAGGTCATAGGATTTATACTTATAATACTTGCAACCACAGCTTTATGCAATTAAAAGAACTTTAAGTCTCTCTTGACAGCTTTGCATCTATTATAATTTTATCATGTGTGGTGGCTTACTGAGTGCCGTCATACTCACTCTTGCCTAATTATCATTACTCAATCAGTAAGAAAACAAAGTCAAGCAATACGGTGCTTAAAAGGGGTCGACAGAGTTGGAAGCCGAAGAGGCCACGAACTAGGTCGCGAACCCCAGTTGGCTGTCTGTGGGTCCCACCTATGTGAAGTCTCCGCTGCTGCGTTTTATTGTTTTTAGCCTAATCGGCCCATGAGTAAGTTATTACTGTATTATTTATGCTTCCGCATGATATGTTTTGATATACAGTAATATACCTGTGAGCACTATCTACTAATCCAGGGAATAGTGTGGTGGAATTACAGAGGATCTGGGTTTGCTAACCCAGGGTCCGACAGGATTTGTCGATCGAGTGTAGAAAAGCTAGCGTCTTACCTGGCATGAGTGGTCATTTGTTAATTCATGACCTATCGTATCTCGAATTCTGGATGGAATTTTTGTTAAATAAATTCATACCACATTTTGCCTTAAATGCTACTTATAGGTGATGCCACCAAGTACTTATGTACTACTTAATTAGTTAATTAGAGAGAATTGGGATTTGTAACGACCCCAATTTAAGAATAGCTGTGTTTCTTGTAACAGACTGGAGTTCAGTTGCAGATAGAAAAAATATCTTGCATACTAAAGAGCATTTAAAAAGCATTGGCTTAATTAAAATATGATTTAATGGTCAAATTACAACAGTTTTACAGCGCGCAAACTTAAAACTTAACTTACATTCAGAAAAACCGATTAAATCCTATAGAACGCTTGGGTGCAGTTGTAACCCTAACACATTAGCTGATGTATTCTTGCCTCTTCCAATGTTGATTCTGATAAAAATAAGTAAGATTGAATATGCTAGGTGCATAGGAAGGCTATTTAATTACCATGCAAGGTGTCCAACTAGATAGAGTCATGGATTATAATATGACATGGATAGATGCAAGTTTTCTAGTAAAAAACATTGCACTTAAAATAGTAGAACAATATTTAAATAGCAAAGGGTTTTGTCATCCACAATTTCTACATTAAAATCATCCAAATTCCACTTATGCCTTGTTATAGAAATCAACTATGAAACACAGCTCCGTTAACAAGGAGCACAGCGTATTCGAATACTATTTATTATACTTTACAGAGTTATCTAACTTGACCCATAATATATCCTAGACTCACAATGTTAAGCTGTAGACACGCAATATGATAGCGTGCAACTGAGCTGAGGTAACAAGGTCATTTCACTGATCTTTTCGTTCTAGGTTCTACCTAGTAAGCTTTGAACCATTCAACCACCTTCGGGAATCCAATGGCCAGTACGGAAATTGCAACCTAACATTTGTAATGTCGAGGAGGCTGACTACAGGGAGGGTGAATAGGTGCTTTTAAAAATTATCTTTGGCAAAAAGTGAGTTTATGTGTGAAAGCATAAATCAAATCGTTTTTACACAATTAAAGGCTAAATTAACTAGGTTTGCCTAAGTACACCAACATCCTAAATCTATATCAAGGTTTGCAATCCCAGGATAACAAGAAATCAATTCAATTTCTGTGAATATAAATTGCAAGTAAGTAAATTGAACACAAGAAAACAAACTATAATTGACATGGCTTCTTTTTACCGTAGTGCTTGGAGACTTGCCAGTCTCTCCTAACGTTAAGGTAAGCCTAAATGAATTGGACTGACTCTACAAATTAAGCCAATCACTCCAAGTCCACTAGTGGCAGTTCTTTTAATGTAGCATCCTATTTTTCAGAGTCTTCATGAAGTTTTTAAAATAAAAATCACAATTTTGATTTATCTATAATTAATTAAAGCTTAATTTAAAATTTTGCAAATTAAAAGGATTTAAGCTGACTAAGTCAAACTTTAATTAAGCTCAACATTTTTTATTTGGATTTCTTATTTTGCAATGAATTTTTTATGAATTTTCTAGATTTTTTCTAGGTTTGTTTGCTATTTTCTAGACCGTAATTGAATTTATGAGAATTTCTAAAATAAGTAAAATCCTTAAAATCCCCAAAGCCTAATGGACTGAACCTATCTCCCTGGCCCACGTTCCCTTTGGCCAAACCAACCCACGCGTAGGCCCAGCCTACCTCGTCGTGTGCCTCTTATTGCCCATCCGACCGAGCGGCCGCTTCATCTACGCCATCCACATGTCGGCCGTCCAATCTCCTTGTGATCCGATCGTCCGATCTTCTCTCTTGCCGCATGTCGAGCATCAAAAGCCCCTTGCATTATTTGTCATCTCCAATCAAGAATTTTCCATCACCTCCGATTGGGAGTCTCGTCGTCTGCGCTGGCCTTGTCTTGAGCTCAGCGTTCATGCCCGCCTTAGACACCTCGGTGTTCGGGTATAAAGCCGACCGCGTCACCGCTCATTTTCCACACCCCATAGCCACTTCACCCTCACTGAGCCATCGCTGTCGCTCGGTTCTGTGTCATCGTCTGAGCCGTCGCCTTTGTTTTTGCCACCGTTCACCGTGCGTCACTGTTCTAGTTTCATCCCTGGCCGTCCTCCCTAGTGAGCCTCCGTCGCCCTGTCTCCATCGTCCAATCCTCATTGGTTAGCTGCTCTGCTCCACCATTCGTCGTGCACTGTTACCACCTCATCTACCTCGATTTGTGTGCCACCTCTCGCCGCCTGTGTTAGTTTGCCCCGCGAAGAGCCGCCCCAGTTCACACGCCGTCGATATCATCCCCGATGTCAGACCACAACAGCTGCCCCTTTGTCTCCTCCGTGGTCCAAACCCACTGTGCATCGTGTCTCTAACATGCGGGACCCACCGGTCAGGTGCACTATTCCATAGACCCATGCACCAAGCCTCGTCAGCATAGCCACATTGGATGCCACGCTAGCCCTAGCAATGTGTCATGTCACGTGTCTACCACCTCACACTACTACAAAACAGGCTATACTAGGGGCATCATGATAGATGGTTCGTGAGAAACCGTCTGTATTGTAATTATCATAGATGATTTTACAAGCGTGAGCGTCTATGTTACTAGCGATGGCTAGAACCATCTGTGATACACAATTATCATAGACGATTCTTGTTAATAACCGTCTGTGATCTGTTATAATTGCAAACATCATAGATGGTTTTCAATTAGAACCATCTATGACATTACCATAGACAGTTATTAAAAATAATCGTCTATAATGTATCTCTGAATGAATGGTGCACGCTTCATTTCTCTGATGCATCTCTGATCGCTTTGTCTCTCAATGCGTCTTCGATCATTTTGGCTCCCTGATGTGTCCCTTTGTCTCACGCGCTGAATTTATAAAGATGATCAGCTGCCATGTACCAAAGATGAATCCCCACATTGCTGATACACATATTATCTACTCTCAAGCACAAACAAATGGCTCTAACAGCACAAACAAATGCTCCGAAGGTCTCTCTCCAATATTGATGGCCAACCTGACCATCATGTATGGGCACCTCGCCAGCCGTACGCTGGTGGATGCTGTGGAAGAACACTGCACCAATAGTTTCTTCCCTCATATGTTTGAGGATTCAACAAAGAAAGTGACAACCACCTTCTGTCGTCTTGACATCCTCCTCCACCACATCTTCCGGTTGGTCTCCCACTTATGGCGAGCTAACCTCGCCATCGACATGGTCCTCCACAATGATGTTGCATGTCACTAGGAGGTTTGCTGTCACTTGGGGTATTTAGTCAAGGCGGTGGGCAACCGAGTCAACATTGCCGAGGCCCCTGAAGCTAGGGAAGAGAGACTATGGGCTCAATTTGACTTGATTTGTTAGTCAGAGGGCCTTTGGAGACACACAAACGAGCGTGTCAGTGGGTAGATGCATTTCAGTCTTTGCTCACTGATGATCACGAACCATCTTATGCTAACCACATCATCTATGAAGCTTTGAAGATAGAGATAGCATGCTACCTTTGTAAGAAGCGACGGGCCTAGGTTTCTCCTTTTTTTTAATTTTTGTAAGAAGTGACTGGCAATGCTGTTCGGCCATACGTAAATACAAAAATAGAAAACTGGATGAAATTGTATTTACTATCTTCTATATATGTAAACAGTCTTGGTATAATTACCGAATGTATCATGTATATGTGAATTTGCATTTATGTATATGAGAATATGTCGTATATATGTGAATTTGCATTTATATATATATGAGAATATGTCATATATATATATATATATATATATATATATATATATATATATATATATATATATATATATATATATATATATATATATATATATATATATATATATATATATATATATATATATATATATATATATATATGTAAATTTGCATTTATGTATATGAGAATAAATTTAGAACCATCTGTGATGTTTATTATCATAGACGGTTCTACTTTAGAACCATCTAGGATATGTATTATCATAGATGGTTTTCTTCGGTGCTTCCTACCAAGTTCTATTGGAACCTTACACCGTCTGCACCACCTTAGATCGCTGCTCCTCCAACAGTCCTTGTGCTTCTACCGCCGAGTGTTAGGGCTTCCATTGCCCTGGTGCCATCTCGAGTCTATTTAATGCCTACACTTGAAATAGTAGGTCGTCCTGACGTGGTGACATATACTTTACTTGTAGATTCTCTTAAAGCCTTCATTCTTTTTTATTCTAGAGCTACATACTCGTTTGTGTCACTAAAGTTTGCTAGGAGAGCGAACTTCGATATGCAGTAGATTTCTCAGTCAGTTCTCTAGGGCTCTCATCTCTAGTTCTATTTGTCCAGGCTGTTCTGTCACCATTTATGATGAGGATTTCATTGCTAATCTAGTGATGATACTGCCAGCATTCTTTGACATTATCTTCAGCATTGGCTGGTTGTTCAATTATCGTACCAAGATCTGTTATTTATGGAAGACTATTTTTTGCATGCTCCGTCCAGAGAATAGATGGTCTTTCAGGGTTGTGCACTGTTAAATTCTCTCTTTGTGTTGGCTGGTTTGTTTCCTAGCTGATATACGTCGAGGATTGGGTTGCTTTGGTCTTTTGCCGTGAAGGTTAGTTCTTCTTTGCACATCAAGAAGATCCCAGTGGTGTGTGTTTATCCTGATGTGTTCCCTGTAAAGCTTCCATGAGTACTTCCAGAGCGAAATGTGGAATTCCGGATTGATCTTGATCCTGATACATGACATATTTCCTTGTCTCTATACCATTTGGCACAACCCTTCTACGATGAGTTGAAGAAGTACTTTGGATGAATTGCTGTCCAAAGGGATGATCTAGCGCAGTATATCACCATGGGAAGCGCTTGTCCTCTTCATAGAGAAGAAGGATAGGAGTTGGTGCATGTGTGTTGATTATCATGCTCTTAATCAGGTGACTATCAAGAATAAATATCCTTTGCCCTATATTGAGGATATATTTGATCAATTGAAGGGAGTCAATGTGTTCTCTAATTTGACCTTCAGTTTGGGTACAATCAAATCCGTGTGCGGGAGCAAGATATTGAAAAGACGGCTTTCTCACATGTATAGGTATTATGACTATAAAGTTATGTCTTTTGGACTAATTAATGCTACTGCTATTTTTATGGAGACAATGAAACAATATACTACATCAGTATCTTGATGTCTTCATTGTGGTGTTCATTAATGTCATTTTAATTTATTTGAAGTCTGAGGAAGAGCATTAGCAACCTTGAGGAAGAATTAGTTTTATGCAAAGTTGAAGAAATGTGAGTTTCGAATTTTAGAAGTGAGCTTTCTGGGTTATGTGATTAACCGAAAAGGTATTTTTGTTGATCCTACCAAGATTTCTTTAGTGGTGGATTGGAAGAGGCCAACTAATGCCAAGGAAGTGAGGAGTTTTCTGGTCTTAGTAGGATATTATCAGTGTTTTGTAGAGGGTTTATTTGTAATTGCTAAGCCAATGTCCTAGTTAACACAGAAAGGTGTGAAATTCTAGTGAACAGATGATTGTGAGTGCAATTTTTGTCATTAAAGGAGAAGTTAGTGACTGTTCCTGTTCTTACTCTCCTTGAGCCAGGGAAGAGCTTTTATAGTCTATTCTGATTCTTCTCGAGTTGGACTTGGTTATGTGCACATGCAAGAGGGTAAGATGATTGCTTATGTGTCGAGGTAGGTGAAGAAACATGAGTAGAATTATCCTACCCATGATTTAGAGTTTGCTATAGTGGTTTTTCTCTAAAGATTTGGCGCCGATATCTGCACGTGAAGGATCGGTTATGGCGACTAGAAGGGTGTGAGTAGGCACAAACTAAAATTTTCCTGCCCAAGTATTTCTTCTCTTGAACTCTAGTGTTATTAGGAAGACACTAGCTTCAAAAACACTAAAAGTACGGTAAGAGCAGAGTAAATCGAATAAGAATTTCAGAAACTTAGCCACCAAGAAAGCACAAGAACTCAAGATAAAGTTACCTAAAATTGATGAAACTTGAACTATAGTAAGGTTCTTAGGGTTGTGATTCCAAAAGATATTGTAAGGTGAAGCCCAATGGATAGATCTTTCTTACTTCAAGTTCATGTTGCACCAAAATCTGGAATTTCATAAACTTGGCTGCTAAGAAACCTTAAGAACTCAAAATCTACTCAATCAAAGTTGATAAAACTTGAACCATAATAAGATAAGTTCCTTAGGGTCATGATTTCAAAAGTAATTGCAAAATAAAGCCAAAGTACATGTTGTATCAAAATAGAAATTTCAGCAAATTTAGTTACAAAGAAACATCAAGAACTCAATAATAACTTGTCCAAAATTAATAAAATTTGAACTATAGAAATATAAGGTCCTTGGGGTTATGATTCCAAAAAAAATTTTAAAAGGAAGTCAAAGGAGAGACATTTCTTGCTCAAAGTCCACACTATATCAAAACAACAATATCAGCAATCTTGACTGTAAAGAAACCTTAGTAACTCAAGATCTACTCATCTAAAGCTGATGGAATATGAAACATGACTAGAAAATGATCTTAGGCCTACGATTCGAGAAGAAATTGCAAAGTTATGCCTAAAATCTTAACCTATAACGTAAATAGTTTAAGCTACATAAAAAAGAATAATTTTTGCTCAAGAACACGGTTAATACAAACACAAATTGAGTAAGAATGAGTTCTAATGAATCATACTTGGTTGGGACATGATCTTGATGAACTCCTCAACTTACCTTATATCCTAGATCTAATAGAACAATAGCAAGTAGAACGAGGGAAAGAGAAACTCAAGTTGCAACAAATAAAAACTATAAATTGTAATAAATAAAATAAATTTCAGAATATGCATGAACTTGGAACTTTCATTACTTTGAAAGAAAGGATTTCAAAGCTACACAATCTGGTGGGCAAAGCTCAAAAAAGCATTAAAAAAACTCCAAATCTTTCTTGAAGGTTTGGTGGTGGAGGAATACCTCCACCCCTCTATTTATAGCCCTTTCGGAGCAATCTCAAACCTTGGATCATCTCAAGGGCTAAGATTAACTCTATCAACTCACTCATATCTATGTAGGGATCAGCTAACTCTTTTTTTTATCTAGAATACCCGTCTAAGCTAGTTACAACTAAAACACATCACTTACACATGAATGCTTCTCAAAACACTCACACCTATTAACCCATTAGAGAATCAATATTTGATCCACTTCATATTTTTAGAGCATACAAGGCCTGAACCACTTAGGCCATTGCCATGGTTTCGTAAATCAGCACTTTTTTTTTAGTATTGGACAATTTATTAAAATGCCCATTTACCGCCTTTTGCGAAGATTTCCACATTCTTACGAAGCATCACCCATGCTTCGCTATCTTTCATGTGGCCCTAATGACTTGCTGCCAAACCTCTCACATGTCTGGATCCCACCGAATCATCCTCACATGCAAATGACATAAGTCAATTGGCGCACCACATGCTCCTCCTTTCACATAAGGACACGTGGCTTCATTGACTGCATAGGACCTTGGCTCCTCCCTGAACCTAGTCCCGATCCACCTCATTGTTGCCTATCATATCTACCACCGGTAGCTCTCGCTCTGGTTCCTTGTTGTCCCAAATTGTAACCACCCCGTAAGCCTCGGCCATCTACGGTGACTCCTTGATCGTTTGGACCTCAGCTCCGCTTGAGCATTGTCCTGATCCCTTGATTACTTTGGATCTAAGCTCTCCTAGCTTAGTCCCAGTCTGTCTGCCTCACCATTATGTAGCTTTGGAGTCCTACAACCAGTACAAATAAGCAAATTATCACGTAGCACCGCATAATACATAAAGTCACCAATTAACATAATTAATCTACACAATGCACCATGCAAAATGTATGCAACTAAATCACTGATCCTAAACCTAGGACCAAACAATAAACCCTGTGCACACAAGCAACAACATTTGTCAACAAAATCATCATGAAGCTTAAACTCTCCAAATTCAAACATCAACCAAAATAGCAACTACTAGATGGTCTAACCAGACCCCATACTGGTTAGACCACTAAAAAGGGCCAGTCTAACCAGTATGGCCCACCAATCAGACTTGTGATGAACTCTGGTTTGACCACATCCTCTTTAGCTAGTTTGGAAATCGTCCAAAAAATCTGATAAATTACAAAGTTTGATTTCCAACCTTCTCAAATACCAAACTCAAACACTGTAAACTATCTAAACCAAAAGTCCATTACTTATCATAACCACGAGATGACCTCCACATGTGTCAGAACCCGGAGCAACAACTCCTGGATCCTCTGTGTAAATCGCACTAGTCCAGGATCAGCTAGCGCACACAGTAGATAAATACCAAGCACAAATGACCAGCTTCATTAATTAAAAGAGTACGGCCTTATGGCCAAGTCTTACATCAACGCCCATTAGCAACGATAAATAGAGCAAATAACTGTTGAAGCAAACTAAAAAGAAGCGAAGCCCAAGCCTGTCCACAGGCAAAGGATAGTAAGATGCGGCCTACTTGTCCAAATCTTCACCGTAGTTGAAGTCGTCTTCCTCTATATGGAGATTGCAAGGTGAGTACAAACTTGTACTCCGCAAATCACAGAGAGAAATGCAACATAATGATAAGGGCAACAATGGAAGGCTTATAGGGTTAGTTTGCATAAAACAACATTTAAGGAAATACAGTAAAAAGATTGAAATTGCTGAATTTAATATAGTACATAAAACAATAGTTGTAATCGAAAATAATACTTTCAGTGCAGGCTCCGACCAAACAGCAACATATCCACGGGCATCCCACCTGGACTATCTTTTCCAAAAGTTTACGTATGGATTCCATCCATCCACACGCTTCCACTACACAACTCTGACAGATTCCAGCCATCCACCAGGTTTCAATCTCTCACGGACTCCATCCATCTGCAAGGTTTGCATCTCTCGTAGATTCCATCCATCCACAAGGTTTTCAAAAACATTTTTGAAAAACAAAGTCTAATCCATGAAAAACTTTTACTCAGCATGCCCATGACCGTGGGCACGAATATCCAGGATACATTATACACTCTGCAGAGGTTGTACAGCTTTACCCACAAGACACAATCATCCCTTTTTGCCACCGGGTTACACACTTCCTTAGGTGTGCGGCGAGAGTCATGACAAGGCCTTTATAATGCTAAGCCTTCAACCTGGCCAAGCCAACTCTAAGGTTTCACCCCAAAATCCACCAGACCGGGACCCTCTCTTGAGCTGAGTGAGACTTCACATGGCACTGACCACGCTCACTTCAAACTGTGAGACTTCTCATGGCACTGACCACGCTCACTTCAACCTACAACTTAGCCCAAGTTGGGACTCTGCAAATTATTCAGCCAGGGCCGTCGTATACCTGCCATGTGGTAGTACGATAGGGCTTTGCAATAGTAGTTGACAGACCAGTCCTTAATTGACTTAGGCCCAACCAGATACCCCTGTGCACGACAATCAACCCTGAGTCTCCGAACAACAGGGCATGCCTGCACCCACCACCTAACCAATTGTCTAAGTCTAAACCAGTTTTTATAATTTATTTCAAAATATTTTATAAACACCCTTGACTCACCGAAGTCAATAATATATTCAAAAATCTTATCACTTTATGTAAAAAGGTATCCCAAAACCAATATTATATCTAAGCAGGTCTAAGCATTTGATATAAAACCCTCTATCCAATACTAGTGTACTAACTATAGATTGATTCTAGGGTGACAAGGTATAAGGATTTTCAATGTCAATGGATATAATAACAAACAGGTATTAAACATAAAACTGAATTGAAATACGTCGAATAAAAGTATGCATGTAGGATAATTTAAAACAACATAGTTTTATTTTGAAAACTGGGATCAACATGATCAAGGAGTGTGACTTTCAAATCTTCGTTGGGTGCAAATCTTCGTCAAAGAATTCTCCTGAATCGTCATAGTCTACACGTGAAAATAACCCACCAAATTCAAATAAACTTCAAAATAAATTCAAATAAACTTCAAAATTCAAATTAAGGCAAGAAATGGATAGAGGGGAAGTTTTGATTAATTTAGAAATTTGAATGGGCTCAATCGGAGTTAGGATGAAGAAGAACGGGCTCCCGGAGGTTTAAAATCAGAGAAAATGAATAAACTGGATTTTTGGAATTATTTTTCTGAAGGACAAATAGGAATTATGACATCAGCAGAGGATTTCTTTTTTGGCTGATTTATTTTTATACTAAAAAATCGGATTTATGGCGTCAGTTGGCATCAGCCCTGGGGGTGGACCGACTGCTAGTTGGGCCCAGGTGTATGTACCAGGTCCACGGGCGGAGGAGGCGCCTGAGGTGGCACGGGTGGTGGGGTGGCCAGCCGGGCGCTTGCGTGGCACCCTCGTGGCAGCCACGTCGGTGGCCACCCAGCTGCCACGTTAGCTCGACGGCCGACATGGCCCAGCTGGCCGGAGGTAGAGCTCGGGTTCGGGAGCTCGCCAGCGAATGGCGGTGCGGCGGCCGGCGGCGAGGGTCGAAGGAGGGAAAGGAGACGGAGGGGAACTTGGGGGTGGCGCACGTTTTACCAGAGGCAGCCGGAGTCGGGCTGGCGGCGAGGAGAGGCAGCGGCGTAGCTCGGTTAACAGCGGCGACGGCTTTCCGGCGGCGTTCGGGCCAGGAGAAGAGGTGGGGGAGGTCGGTGGGGACTCGACGTTGCCGATTGTGGTGTCGGCGGAGCTCGGGCTGCAGCGGCACATCGGGAATTCCTTACTAGAGGAGAGGCAGCGCTCGAAGAGAGGAGATACAGCGCGAGGGAGGTCGGGCAGCGGAGAGGAGGAATTGAGGGCGGAGGGGGTGGAGTGAGGATCGGGGGTGCTCGGGAGTCCTTTTATAGGGGGCGGAGGGGAGCCGGCCGGCACGATTTGGTCGTCGGAGTGGGGAGGTCGGCGGTGGCCGTTGCAGGGAGAGGCGTTGGGAGGTGGGCGACGGGCACGAGGAGAGGGGAAAGGTGGGCGCGGAGCATGCGGGGGTGGAGACCAAGTGGCACGCACGAGGGGGCGATGTGGGGCGGCGCTCGCGCGGGAAGGCCGGGGGGGGGGGGGCGGTTTGTCAGGACCCCGGATTTCCGAACCCGGACCCTCTGTGTATTACTGCACTAGTCCCAGATCAAAGCTTGTGCACACAGTTAAACAGAAATGAATACATCACCAGCACCGTGTTATTACAATAATTGAGAGTACTGACCGAAAAAGTCTCATTATTACAATTGAGGTTTCAAGACCTCGCACACATGAAATAAAGCGGAAGCAGAAGATAAACTCGATGAAGACCCATCAATACGCCACAGGCAATTGACTGGGGAAGCGCGACCTAGTACTCTTGGAATCCTTCGTCGAATCCACAAGCGAAGTAGTCGTAGTCACCTTCTTGAGCTTCGTATTCTTCTGAGATTTGTTTTTGAGTGCAGCATGTGAGTACATAAAGTACTCTGCAAGTCTTGGGAAAAATGCAATAGATGCAAGGCTTGACAAAGGAAGGCTATATGGTTCTTTTGCACAAAGCAATATTTTAATTTCAATTACTACTAATTATTTTCGAAGGCATCAATTTGGCAAGGTAACTGTTTTAACAGAACTATCATTAATTCTATAGTGAAGGTTCCACCTACCAACACTAGTTTAATCAATTCTAACCGATCAAGTTAATTACTGCGGGTTACATCCACCCTCTCTGGCTCCAACTGCCAGGATACCCTTCCGAGAGTTCCCTCCAACTGCCCAATCCGAAGCGGATTTGGGGTTCACACGAGGGAGAACGAATATCTGGAAGATCGGTTGGGAAAAGAAATTACTGAGACAATATTTGGACCAAGGAAAATAGAATGGATTTTATGGAGATTTTGCAAGATTTGGATTTAAATTTTAAAAGTGCACAGAAAATTTGGAATGGAACTGAGGCTTTGAAATTAAACTAGGTATTGGAATTTGAAATTTAAATTTTGAAATATCAAATAAATTTCAAATATTTGGAAGGATGGAAAAAATGGATAGTTTGGAATTTTTGATGAATTTACAAATTTGAATGGGCTCAAACGGAGTTAAAATGAAGAAGAACGGGCTCTTGGAAGTTAAAAAAAGGGAAAAAAAGGAAAATCAGAATTTTTGGAATTATTTTCCTTAAGGAAATTCTGGATTATTGCGTCAGAAGTGAACTTGCTTTCGTTCGAATTATTTTCCAACTGAAAAATCCGGCTTACTGCGTCAGCATGACATCAGCATGAGGGGGGTTTGACTGACAGGTGGGCCCTCGGTCCATGGACTGAGCCCACGGAGGGAGGAGATGGCCGAGGTGGCATGGGTGGTGGGGTGTGCTTGCGTGGCGGTGACGGGGGTGGAACGGGCTGACGCGGCCGGGGGCGTGGCGCCCACGTCAGCTCTGGCTGCTGACGTGGCCAGGCTGGCCGGGGCAGCGCTCGGGGCCGGGGAGCTCGCCGGCGCTCCGGCGGGCGGCGAGAGCGGCAACGGGGAGAGGAGCGCACGGGGGTTTTAGGGGAGGGGCGCGGGGTTTACCAAGGGTGGCGGAGATGGGCCGGCGACAAGGGAGGAGGCGGCGGCGCTCGGGTCCAAGCGGCGGCGGCGGTTCCGGTGGCGGAGGGGCGCGGCCGAGGGGCGGAGGAGCTTTGCGGTGAGGTGAGGAAATTGAGGGAGGAGGCAGCGAGGCGTGAGGAGCTTCGGGGCGGCTGGGATTGCTCGCCGGACTTGATGGAGGTGGCGGCGGCAAGGGCACACGGTGCGGGGCGGTGGAGAGGTCGGGAGAGGGAGAGGATGGCGGAGGGGTGTGGGGCAGAAGGAGGCGGAGCCGAGGGGCCTTTTATAGAGGGCGGAGGTGGGGCACGGGCGCGCAATTGCTCGCCGGTGATTTCGGGTGGCGGGGACAGTCGGAGGGGAAAAAGGAAGGTGCGGGGGTGACGAAGGAAAGGAAGCGCGTGGATTGGGGGAGGAGGCGGGTCCGCGATTTGCGGGGAAAGAAAGGAAGGGAATCGGCGTCGCACGGGAGAAGGAAAGGGGCGGGGGAAGCGACGATGATGGCGGAGGCGGTCGAGCGGGAGGAAGAAGACGGCGCGCGGGGAAGGGGAAGGGCCTGACAGGCGGGCCCGACCTGTCAACGGGGCTGAGAGGGGGAAGGAGCGGACGACTCCGATGGCGCCACGTAGAGAGGTGCGGATCGGACGGCCGAGCGGGGAGAGGGGGCGGACAAGTGGATGGGCCGGCGTGCGGGGCCATCGGGCCATCCGGGCCGGACGCGTGGCGAGCGCGGGAGAGGGGAAGGCGGATCCGGGCGGCGACGTGGACAGTCATCCGGCCGTCCATGTGGCGGCCGGAGGGAGGAGGAGGGGATTTTATTTTTTTTTGGAATTTGATTTTGATTTTCAGAAAAGGCTAAGAAATTCAATAATACTCGAAAAAATATGAAATTACTTCCAAAAATTCCAGGAAAATTCACAGAAGCTCCTGGTGATATTTTGGTCTTAATAAAAATACTTCCAACTAATGTTGGTATTTACTTTTCATACTTAAAATACTTTTTAATTTCAAAAATACATTTTTAAACTCCAGAAAATCCAGGAAACCAAATAAAAGCCAAATAACTCCAAATAATTAATTTCAATTAGGATTTTTATAGAAATTCAAAGTATCTTTTTATTTAACAATATTTTTAGGTTTTACTTAAAATACTATTTAAATCCAGTTTTTTTTAAAAAACAGAAATTTAGGGCAAATACAAATAAAACTCAAATACTTTAAAATAATTAATTTGAATTTAAATTTTTCAGAAAGCAAATTTTTGGGATGTTACACGGTTGCGGCGGCGGGTGCGGGAGGAAGAGGAGACACAGGGAGGAAGACACACCCGACAGGTGGGGTCGGGGCGCAGAGAGAGAGGGAGAGAGGAGGCGCGGGCGGCTGCGATGACGCCACGTGGCAGGGGAACAAAATTGGGTGGCCGGGGAGAGGAGGGGGAGTGAACGGTCGGATGGGCTGGCGCGATGCGCACGGCTGATCTGGGCCGGCCACCTGTCAGCCCGGGAGGGGAGGCAGGCGGGATGAGCGGGCGGTGGGGATGGGCCGGGGCGCATGGGACGTGGCTCGATCAGGGCCGTCCACGCGTCGGCCAAAGGGAGGGTTGGGGATTTAATTTTATTTTCTAGTTTTGGATTTGTCACAAAAGCCTTGGAAATTCATTAAAGCTCAGAAAAATATGATATGACTTCCAAAATTCCAGAAAAATTCACAGAAGTCCTTGAACATATTTTGGACTTAAATAAAATATTTCCAACTAAAGTTGGTACTTTAATTTTATATTTAAAATACTTTAAATTTCAAAATAGATTTTTAAACTCTGGAAAAACTCAGAAAACCAAATAAAAGCCAAATAAACCCAAGTAATTAATTTGAAATAGGATTTTTTTTCTGAAAATCAACACATCATTTTATTTAATAATATTTTTACATTTTACTTAAAACACTTTTCAAATCCAACCCTTTTCAAAAACAGAAATTCAGGGCAAAACAAAAATTAAAATTTAGGCACCAAAACATTTGTTTTTATTTTGAACCCAAATAATTTAATTTAATAAAGTTTTTTCTCACAAAAAAATTGAAAATAAACAGCTGGGCTGTTACAACATGGTCTCACACTACGGCGAGACTTGTGATATTTTCACTGATCACAAGAGCCTCAAGTATATCTTCACCCAGAAAGATATGAACCTGATGTGGAGGAGGTGGTTGAAATTGATGAAGGACTATGATATCACCATCCAGTATCATTTGGGTAAGACAAATGTAGTGGTGGATACTCTTAGTCGCAATGCGACACACCCTACTCTTAGTTGCCTTGTTACTAATTTTAAGCGTATAGATATCTCTTATTGCATTGTAGGCATCGTTCAGGCTGAGACTCAGTTATTTCTTGAGTCTGTTATTCCAGAGCACATGCAGGAGGCACAATAGCATGATTGGATGTTCTAGCAAGTGAGGAAGCATCTAGATGAGGACAAGGAAGGGGATTTCAGCACACATGTGTTTGGTGCATTGCGTTTTAAAAATTGCCTTTGTGTGCCATAGAAAGCTCAGGTTAAGGCTAATATTCTAAAGGAAATTATCGTACTCTATACACTATATATCCTAGTGAAACCAACATGTATCGAGACTTGAAGAAGACTTTCTGGTGGAAAAGGATGAGGGTTGATATTGCTCTGTGTCCTCCTATGGTGTTTGCCAACAAGTCAAGGTAGAGCATAAGCGCCGAGAGGGATTGTTGCAACCCTTGGAGGTTCCGCTGTATCTGTGAGATGATATCTCTATGGATTTTATGGTTGGTTTACCTCGCACGCAGCGAGGAAAGGATGCTATTTGAATTACAATACACAGGTTCAACAAGTCCACACACTTTATTCCCATCTACACAACAAATATGGTGAGCGATTTGGCCCCTATTTATGTGCGAGAAATAGTGCGGTTATACAGTGTGTCTAAGATTAGTATTTCAGATTGTGATGTAAAGTTTGTCTCCAAATTTTAGAAGAACATGTAGAGTGCATTGGGCATACAGCTTTGTCTTAACACCACATTTCACCCTCAGACAGATGATCAATCTGAGCGCAATATCTAGACAATTGAGGACATACTTAGGTCCTATGTCTTATCATGGAAGGGGAGCTAGGAGGATCACTTGGGATTGACAGAGTTCGCCTACAGCAGTAGTTATCATGCCAATATTTGAGCTACATCGTTTGAAGTCTTGTATGAACGAAGGTGTAGGTCACCATTGTGCTCGGATGCCATTGGTGAGAGGGCAGTTCTGGGTCTCGGTTGGGATCAGTAGACTGTTGACTGAGTGGTAGAGGTTAGGTAGAATCTGCTTACTGCTCATAGCCAACAAAAGAGTTATGCTGATGTGAGGTGGCGAGAGTTGGAGTTTGCAGTGGAAGATCAAGTATTCTTGAGAGTGTCTCTCACTACAAACATTGTGCGCTTTGGTACCAAAGGAAACCTTAGACGGAGGTATGGTGGACCAATCCCGATTGTAGCACAAATTGGGAAGTTGCCTTATCGCCTTGACGTTCCTGAGTCCATGCATAGTGTGCACAATGTATTATATGCCTTCATGTTGAGGACATATCTGAGAGATCAACAACATGAGATACCGCTACACTCGTTGACCATTAAGCATGACCTTTGAGTCTCGGCTAGTGTAGATTTTAGGAGAGTTAGTGTGAGTTCTGAGGCATAAGACATTAAAGTATGTCAAGGTGCTTTGGTCGTATCAGACCGAGCGGGAGGCAACTTGGGAGTTCGAATCTCACATGCATGAGAAGTATCCATAATTGTTCATCCTAGGTATGTGTGTTGTTTAATTTCCAGTTCAGTTGTGATTCTTGTTTTGAGTAGTGAGGCGTAGAATTTGGGGTCAAATTCTATTAATAGGGTTAGAATATAATATTTCAAAAATATCCTCTCGAGGACCTGCGCATAATTAAAGAAAAGAGGCGTAGGAGGGTTTTAGATTTTTTGAGACGTGGGTTGCTTTCTTGAAACGAGGCGTAGGAGGGAGTTCAAGTTTGAGTCAAACTCGTGTCGTGATATAAGGAACCATAGAAAGAGGTAAATGCAAAACCCTAGCTTTTCTTTTTTCTTCCGCTGCGCTGCCTTCTGCCATCGAGCGCAACACAGAAATCGCCTGCGCCATGATAAAAGGATCCAACGCCGCGCGCCAGCTGGCCGGCCGCCAATCGCCATCGCACCGTCGTGCTGCCGCGTCGCCACGCACCATCCAAGCCAGTGCCGAGCGCGACGCTCCTACCGAATCGCCGCTTGCCTGCATGACGTCGACTAGAAACTCTGCATGGCTGCATGCATACCGTTGACTACAAACTTTATATGGCTGCATGCATGCGTGTAGTGCCATGCAATTGCATGTCCTGCTGCGACGCAAGTTAGTGAGTGCTGCCGTGCGCCAAGGAGTAAAAAGAGGGCAGAGGCCTGGGAAAAATGAGGAGGGAGAAAGGAAGAATTTGTGAGAAAAGAATCGTAACTTTTGTATTCTTCACTAGTGTAACGATTTAGAATTCCTCTATGCTTTTATTTTTCAGTAGAGACTAGAGTAAGAATTAGAGAGAGTTTTAGCAAGTTTTGATCAAGGGTTCAATTACTAGATTAGTTTGTCTGCGATAATTTTTCAATTATGAATTCGGATATTGTGTGGGCCAAATATGGGAATATCATGTATTAGAAAGTTGTAGATGATTTTGATAGTTTTCTGTAGAATTTTTGTGCATGATGATCGGATGAATAGATTTTGAGTTATGAATTTTGTAGATCTTCTATCTGGCAAATCTGTCGTGTTTTGGTAGCACATATTAATCTATAAATTAAAAATAGAAGATGGAATATTTTGGCGATCTGGTCTACATAAAAAGTGTAGGTAATTTCTTACGGATTCCAGAGAGTCCAAGAACATGATTTTGATATGAGTATTGTTGCTGGATGTAGTCAAAAAAAATTATTTAGACTGATTCAATGGCATAATTAAATTTTGGCCATAAATAGAAAGTAGTAGATAATTTGTTGTAGTTTCTAAAAATGTCATAGTTTGAAATATTTGAAAGATATAAAATTATCAAATCTACTCTCTAGAAGTTAATAGATATGTCTTATAGGTTAAAAACGAGGGTTTACATAATTTAATCTGGATTTTTGATCAACTAAGAAGCTATCAAAAATTTTGTATATATTTCATAACTAGTATATTTTTCTATAATACGATATGGGAGTGCGTTAACCTTTATATAGTTGACAAAACGAGGCCGTTGTCATGCACCAAAAGACGTCTCAACGTTTTAGGAGATAACCGTCTGCCGAAAGTTATTGTTAGAGAGACGTGGTGGTCCATTCATCGTGCAGCAGTTATTGTAGAGAGAGATCGTGTGCAGTTATTAAGAATAAGCGTACGTTCAAATCGTCTCATCAGATAGACTTACCACGCAGTAGGTAATCATAGACAGGCCAGTTGAAGATTGAGTAGTCGCAGGAAGGCTCACGACCAAGAGGTGGTCGTAGGACAACTTACAACTATGTGAGGTCGTAGAATGGCTTATGACTAAGTGGTCTTAGAAAAGCTTACAACTATATGGTCATAGAAAGACTTATGACTACGTGGTCGTAGAAGAACTTACGGCTACGTGGTCGTAGAAGAACTTACGACTAAGTGGTCATAGAAAGACTTACGACCACGTGGTCGTAGAAGAACTTATGACTATCTGGTTGTAGAAAGACTTAGCACTAAATGGTCATATAAAAACTTACCACTAGGGAGTAGTCGTAATAAGACTTACAACTATCCTGTAGAATCTCTTCCTTATCATTAAGGGGTATACTTGGAGAATACAATGACATAATAATTAGAGGATTATTATATCCTTGCCATCTAGCCCCCAACTTCAAGTGATGGTCGTAGAAGAAGAGATTGTCGAAAGCAAAACCTTTTTGATTCTCTTTGACCAAAATCAATCTTGGTCAGTAAAGTAATTTCGAAATCAATGTTGGTCAATAAGATAATTTCAATTGATATGTAAAGACAGACAGACCTCAAATAGATGAATTAATGAATTCCAATCCAATCCACAGTTATAAAAACTTAACTTAGGGTAACTTTTGGTAATCTTACTTTTCCCTTCTGCTCCAATCCAATCCGCTTTCCATCGCTAACCGAGTCGTCTTCTTTCTTCAATCTCTTCCAATCAGTTGGGAAAATGACTAAGCCATCATCCAATGGCCGGTCTCGGTGATGGATACTACGAAATTGAGGGCATTGGAGGATGCTGAGAAGATTCCTCTATGGAAATTCGTCAGATGGATTGAAGCTACCTAACAAAACTGGCCAGCAGGGGAGTTGGGCAAATATCAGTGTTTTAGGCATACGTGTGCAGCCTTTGTGAACACTTTGGGGTCAAATTAGTAAACTTAGTTCCTAATTCAATTACCATGTTGAGCATATTCGTGTACCTATGTGAGGCTTATGTGGGGATTCCCACGGACCTCAAGCACTTTTGGTATTACTATGAAATGAGCCGACAGATCAGAATTACCGAGAGCTGCAGTCTGAAGCTCCATGATGGCAAGACAGAGTAGTACATTCAGATGTTTACCTGGTCTTCATTGCGATACTGGAAGAAGTGGTTCTACTAGGAGAAGACTAGTGAAGGCAACCTTTAGTTTGTGAGGAAGGGTGCTGCGAAGAACACTTCTTGGAACTCGGTCCCAAAGAACCTTCTTTGGATAGCCCCCTACATCTCATCCATCAAAGAGCTGAGGAACGAAGGACTCACCGGCTAGCATGTGGTGAAGGACTTCATCACCCGTCGTCTTAGTCCCCTAAAGCGATGAGCACAACCCATGTGGATGTACTCGGCAGCCAAAGATTCGACCAAAGACAACGAGAACAGTAAGTAACAATCGTACTCATAATTAGATTTAAGTATTGAGCTCTTTGTACTAACCCCTTCATCTGTATGAACAGATCTTGATTTGGGAGAAATTGACTCCAGGGTCAAACTTGCTTGCGAGAAGGCTCCTCATATCCTGGTGGACATGTCCGCTAAAGAGAGAGAAGAACACCTAAATGTAATTGGAAAACCGATAATGACTTTAGGACTAGGTAGTTGTAGATGATGGCTAAATGGTATTCTTCCTTCTTGCAGAATGTAGGCATGAATAACCGTCAAAACAACCAAGGGGTCAAATTGATGGTCACCAGAGAAATGGTGGAGAAAGCAAAGGCTCCTTTGGCCAAGAGGCATCGACAAACAAAAGCCACCGACAAGAAAAAGGGGAGCACAAGTGCTATTGTTCCCCCTTTCTATCCTTCCTCCTACTGTTCTAAGCACTCCCGTCAAGCAATTCCTTCTGGACGTAAGTATCGCAAGTAAGATAGGGGGTGCTGTATTCGAGTAACCAACTCTTAAGATCAAGTACCCTTCTATTACGATACTGAAACTAACTTAGTAGGCATTTCTCGAGGCTTTATCAAGCAACTCGAAAAGGAAAACTGGAGAAGTTTTGTATCTTTCGTGAAGGAGACTGCTGCAACAGCAGAACTTGTGATGGTAAAGGAGATAACCCTTTAGTGGTCAAAACTTGTTTCGACTACTAGGAGGGACAAGAGGGATAAGGAGCAGCAATTTTTGCTCCAATCCTTCGACCCAAAGTGGTTGAAGACGTTCTCGTACGACCAGGAGTGGTCGAAGAGAAGAAATCGAAGAAACTAATCTTTGGAAAAGTTTCTTCTATATCTAAGATAAAATGTACAAATGTAAGGTATGAAAATACAAGTATATACATAGCATTTTACCTCTATGTTTTCTTAAATACTGACATTTCGCAATTTTAGCTCGGCTTCTCCACTACTTGAGGATGCTTCTACCGTGAAGCCCCCTGCGGCTTTGCTCACGATCGAAGAAGCAGTGGAAAAGGTGGTCGAAGAAACGACCACTGCATCAACAGAGACTACTGCCAAAGCTATAAAGACTACGACCATAGAAGCGGTTGTAGCAAGTGAAGTTCAAGTGGCTAAAGATGGGATAGAAATACCTGGTCAAAAAGATGGAGACTTTTCCGACCGCTGCACCGAAGTGGAAAACAATGTGAATGCTCCCCTTCGTTCCCAAGAAGGTACAGCTGAAGAAAGAGAAGAAGAAGAAAAGCCTAACTTCTTCTCTGTATTTTTTAACCCTACATTTGTAGTGGAATCCCCTTCTGATTGACCTCTAAGCCAAGTTCCACACACAAAGACCTTCTGAACAAGGGGAACAAATTCAACAATGAATGTCTGGAGAAGGTGTTGTGGAACAAGGTCGACGAAGCTCAATCAACTTGAAGAGTCTAGGCGGGTACTCACCAAGTTTGCTCGTAGGAGAATGAATATAAGTATCGAGTACATAAACATTCGAACTTGGTTTGTTCTAGTTTCTCACTATCCTCCTTTGTTTAGAGAGTGTTGGAAGATATGGCAACTGTAGCTGAATACCACATATAACTCTTGCTCCTATGACAGAAAAATGCTGAACTCTCCAAGAAGAAAGCGGAATTGTAAGTTACTAGCTTATGTAGTCAAACTATATTTTGACCACTTTTCTAGACTTTCATGTCTACTTTTAACCTTTGCAGTTCCAAGACTGACGCAAAGTTTTTAGCTGATGCGCTCGACAACGAGAGGGTCGGTACACGGAGGCTAAGGAAAGAAAATGTTGACCAATCGATAACCGTTATGAAGGCTAATTTTTCAATTAAAGTAATGTAGGAGAAAATAAATAGTAAGTTCTGAACTTAAGTCAATTTATTTGGTTATTTTTCTGGTGTTCCTCTTACTCTTTTATTTTCACAGAAAAGAGGCTGAAGCAAGTAAGTCCCAAACTGAGGTCGCAGAAAAAACTAAGGTGATTAGAGAACTTACTTGTATCAATAAAGAGACCATATAGAGAATGAAGCTACTGGAAGAAGAGCACATAACTGAAGTCGATAAGCTTGGCACTCGACTAGCAGGTAAGAAAAGCTTCACCTTCGACTAGTTCTGCTAACTAGTCGTGTGATAAGTATTTTTCTAACCATTGTTATTCTATTTGCAGAAGTTGTGGTCAAAATAAAACGTTTTTTAGAAGTCTCAACTCGTAGTCAAGAGGAAACGAAGTTGATAAAGGCAATCCTCCATGACAATGTTGCACTTCTCAACAATCTACTTGATTGATTTGGTTTGGAGAAGATGAGTCCTTCCAATGACACCATAACCGCTCATGCGAGTATGATCAGACTATAAGTGAAAACTTTAGAGAAGCATCTATTCACCCTAAAGACCGATTAGGTAGAGTCGATTCGGGATGTGATTGAAGGCACGGTAAGCTGTGCCTTGGCAAAACTCAAGGTATGTGACCAGAAGCTCAACCTACACCCAATCGACCACGACTTTAGCTGCTCTATGGAAGAAGCAGCTCGCCTGATCAAAGAAGTAAGGTCAACTGGTCGAAAGGTTACAGAAGAGATGCAACTTGGCTCTTCTTTTTCTTTGGAGTAGTTTGTAAATAGGAACTTTGTAAAGACTTGCCTTTGGATAATGAAAAAATTTCTTCCTTTTACTACAATTCATCTTGTTGAGTAGTTAGTACTCATAAGATAGAAAAGAAATGAAAAAGAATAAATTTATGAATAAGAAATAAAACATACGGCATAAAAGCTTTGACTATTGGTGTCCCCTTCTCTAACCAGTTAAACAAATCGGATGTGCTAAAAATGGTTGAATCAAACATAAAAGCTCCACTAAACATATGGCAATAAATATTGAAAAAACTAAAAGCTTTATTGAAAGAGTAGTAATGTTTACACGTAAAGTTTATGTGGTTTATTGATGTTCCAAGAGTTGGAGAGAATCTGGCCGTCCTCCATAGCAAGTCGTATAGAGCCTGGATGTGTGACTTCTACCACAGTGTAAGGACCTTCCCACTTGGGAGAATGTTTGTTCAGATTAGACTGGGATTGGATTTTCCTCAATACCATGTCACCTACAGCAAGGCTGCGAGTTTGGACCTTACAATCATAGTACTTACGTATGGCTTGCTAATAGACTGCTGATCAAATTAAGCCTTGATTCCTCTTCTCTTCGAGCAAGTTGATATCATCCGCTCAAAGTTTCTCCTAGTCAGAATCACTGAAGTTCACGACTCTTGTCGACCAGATTTTTAGTTCCAGGGAAAGAATGGCTTAGCCCCAAAAACTAGGAAATATGGAGTATCTCCCATCGCTTGACTAGGAGTCATGCAAATTGCCCATAATACTAAAGGAAGTTCCTATACCCAAGCCCCAAGCGATTCACAAGCTGGTCAAAGACTCGAGTCTTGATTCTTTGCATTATATGGCATTCGTGCGCTCGACTGCCCCATTGCTTTAAGGATGGGCAACTGAGGCATAGCAAAGTTTGGTACCAAGTTCATCACAAAATTCTTGGAATTTTCCACTAGAAAGTTGCTTATCGTTGTCATTAATTATTCGATTTGGTACTCCAAATCGAGTAATCACACTTCTCATCATGAACATCTTTGCGGCTTCCGTTAATATCCTAGTCACTGGCTCGGCCTTGATCTATTTTAGGAACATATCAATAGACACAAAAAGAAACTTGAAGCCCCCAGGTGCTCTTGAGAATGGTCCTAGGATGTCTAAACCCCATGTCGCGAAAGGCCAAGATAGAGAAATTGTCTGAAGAGCCTGAGCCGGTTGGTGTATTTGCCTGCTATGAAACTGGCATTGTAAACACTTCTTAACCAGCTCTTTGGCGTCATTGAAGGCTGTTGGCCAGTAGAAACCTTGTTGAAAGGCCTTTCTGACCAGCATTCTATAAGAGGCGTGTGCACCATAGATACCCCACGTATGTTGTTAAGGAGTTGTAATCCTTCTTTCTGTGATGTACATCACATGAGAACCCCTTGAGTACTCTATTTATAGAGTACTCCGTTGACCAAAGTATACATTTTCACCTTGCGGGATAGACGATCTACTTCGAGATCATCATCGGGTATAGAACCCTTCTAAACATACTCGTAGATGGGAGCCATCCAATTATCTTTGTACTCGATAGAGGCTACATCATTAGGAGTTGTCTTCGGTGCTACAACCAAAGATGATTTTTGGAGTTGCTCCAAGAAAACTCCTGGTAGTACTTCTAATAGGGAAAAAGCTATTTGAGCCAATTGGTCTGCGAGAAAGTTATCCTTTCGAGGGGTATACTGTAACTCGAAACCAAAAAAGTGCTTTTCCTGCTTCTGAACTTCTGACAAGTACTGAAACATGGTCAAACTCGAGCATTGATACTCTTTTCCAACCTGATTCATGACTAGTTGAGAGTACCCTCTCATGAGTAGTCGACGAATCCCAAGCGTTTTCGTGGCTCGTATGCCAGCCAACAAACCTTCATATTCGGCCATGTTATTAGTGGCTCAAAAGTGTAGTTGAATGACATACTTTAAGGTCTCCCCAGTGGGAGATTCTAGGACCACGCCAGCCCCCGAGCTAATTAACGTAAGTGACACATTGAAGTACATCATCCACTAGTCATTTGAATCATACTAGGGACCCTGAACGTGTTCAGGATTTATCTATTCAACAACAAAGTTTGCTAAGATCTGGGATTTAATGGCCAATCAAGACATGAAATGGAGGTCAAAATCTCCATGTTCTACCAACTATTTTGCCACGCGCCACGTTGTTTTCCTGTTCTAGAGGACCTCTCCTAAGAGAAACTCAGACGACACAATAATTTTGTGCGCCTGAAAATAATGTGTTAGCTTCCTCGAAGACATGAGGAGGGCATATAAGAGTTTTTAGACCTAAGGGTAGTGCTCCTTAGGCCCATGTAATATTTCTCTTACATAGTACACTGGTCACCGAACACTTTCATGCTCTGCAATGAGTATAGCACTTACTTCTTGTGGCGTGGTAGAAAGACATACCAAAAGTATCTCTTCTGGTTTTGGAGAAACTAGAACAACAACACTCGCAGGATATCTTGTAACATCCTCGAAGGCATCGTTGGCCTCCTACGACCGCTCGAAACTCTCATGTTTCCTTAGAAGATTGAAGAAAGGAAGTCCTTTCTCACCTAGACGTGCAATTAAACGACTTAGAGCCGCCATGCACCCAGTGAGTTTTTGAACTTCTTTCTTCATGGTCAGAGGGTGCATCTGCTTGATGGCCTTGATCTTTTCAGGATTTGCTTTGATGCCTCTTGCCGAAATAAGGAATCCGAGCAACTTTCCTGAAGAAACTCTGAACACACACTTCTCAGGATTGAGTTTCAAGCAATGCTTTTTGAGATTGTGAAAAGTCTCCTACAAGTCTGAAATATGATTAAGTCATTTTATGCTTTTGATGACTACATCATCAACATAGGCTTCCAAATTTTGGCCCATTTGATGTATAAAGGTCAATTGCATCAAATGTTGAACAGTCAGACCAGCATTTTTCCGGCCAAATGCCATTTTTACATAGCAAAACAATCCAAATGGCATTATAAATGTGGTCTTGTCTTCATCTTCTAAAGACATACTGATCTGGTGACAACTAGAGTATGCATCTAGAAAACTTAACATTTCACAACCAGTAGTAGAGTCAACCAATTGATCAATATGAGGAAGTGAAAAATTATCTTTTGGACAAGCTTTATTTAAATCAGTATAGTCTATACACATGTGCCACTTACCATTAGACTTCTTAACCATTACGGAGTTGGAAAACCACTAAGTGATCTACTTCTCTTGCAAAGCCTGCTTTGAGTAACTTATCCAATTTTGATCTAATAGCTTCTCATCGATCTAGAACAAATCTCTGTAATTTCTATTTTATAGGCTTCTTATTAGACTATAGAGCTAGCCTATGCTCGATCACCTTCCTAGGGACCCCAGGCATGTCGAATGGCTACCACGCGAACACATCTGCATTTGCCAGAGGAAAGTGACAAGGGTATCTTCCTATGCAGGGTCGGAGGTAACCCCGATGCGAACAATCTTCGAAGGCTCCGCTGGGTCCAGAGGAACCTCCTTGACTTCTTCGTTCGGCTTTGGCACGGCTTTTGGCTTCATGTGCTTGCTCGAAGTGAGAGTCCATGTGGAGGTGACCACATGTTTGTGATGAGTAATTGACTCTTGTTTTAGAAAGTTTGAGTTTGGGTTGGGCTCTTCCTGCCAAGTCATAGCCTTAGAAGTGATCGGAATCGCCTTCTGTGCAAAGTCGTAGCTTCTGACTGTGGTCGTAGGCTCTTACGACCACATTGGTTGTGGTCGGAAGCCTGTCGGGCAGGTTATGAACTTATTGTCGTCAATCGGGAGCCAGCCGGGTTGTTTACGACCACTCTATCAGCAGTCGAAAGCCGGAAAACAATGTTTTACTCTTTCTGGCCGTGGTCGGAAGGCTGTACGACCACATGGCGTTTACGACCACTCTGACCTTGGTGGCAGTTACGACCACACTGACGGAGAACGCGGTCGTAAGGCGTAGTCGGTGGTCGAAAGCAGTCATACGACCACGTTGTCGCAGACTTCACTTCCTAAGAACGAAAGCGGGTTTCGACCACGTTATGGGCGAACATGGTCGTAGCTCGGTCGGATGCGGTCAGACGAGCTTGGAGCGTGGTCGCAAGTGGGCGACTGCGGTCGGAAGTGTTCAAACGTTGTTGGAAGGGCTTCGACCACAGTGAACCAAGTCGTACGTGATCGAGAAGGGTTTCGACCACGGTGGAAAGCGATGAACGTGGTCGGAAAGTGGTTCGACCACGATGGAATCTCTGGTTTTGGTCGTAGTCTCTGGGAACCGGTCGTATGGACTTCTGAGGTAGTCGTATCATCTTGAGATATGGTCGTAGGACTTAAGAAAGTCTTGATCTATGGTTTCGACCAGTCATAAGTTGGTACAACTTGGTCGGTAAGTTGGAACTGAAACTTGTGATGGTCGTAGCAAGCTTTAAGGCGGTCGTAAGGACCACTAGGGTGGTCGTATGGTCTATGGTAACGATCGTAGGTCTTGAGAATTAATGTTTAAGTATTTTTGACCGATCGTAGTGAATGTACGACCTTGTGAAGCATGTTTTGAGTTCCTTTTATGCAGATGTCTGTACACATTGTGTTGTGCGGTGCTATGTAACGGTTTGCTTGTCTATGTGGCTGCAGGACTTCGGAGCTATTTCATGGTGAGGCGTGGGAGGACCGGGACTAGGCACAGGAGGTGTTGAGGTCCAGACGGTCGGAGACGCCAAAGATGATCGATGCTGGTGAGGTGGTTGTGAGCCGGGAGACAAGGAACCGGAGCTAGAGTTACCGGAAGTGGACACGACGGGCAACGGTGAGGTGGACCGGGACTAGGCTCAGGGAGGAGATAAGGTACAGTCGGTCAGGTGCCGGGTGAGGTCGTGCGCAGTGGAACGGACTGGGACTAGGCTCTGGAGGAGTTGAGGTCCGATCGGTCTGGAGGAGTTTATGACTAGGATCTTGAGACAAGTCTTGGTGAGGCTTGGAGTGGTCGGGACTAGACATGGGAGATGTTGAGGTCCAGAACGACTGGGTGAAGCCGAAGAAGACTAGGGGCTCAAGGTGGTTGCAAGCGTGATCGGCAAGGCAGGAGGAAGCTTCCGGGAAGGCAGTGGAGTGGCATTTTGGAGAAATGCGGAAAGCTGCAAAGGGAAGCTGTGTCTCTGCCAATGCACAGGAGTTGTTGGCACTAACGGGCAAAGCAGTGGAGCCGTTGGGTGTAACGGGTAAAGCACTGGAGCTCGTTCTTGCTAGTGGGTAAAGTGAGTTGAAAACCCGGTGTTAGGTGGGGGTTTGCGGGTTCCCCCTCTTTGGTGTGTGAGTGTGTGGCTATAAATAGAGAGGGTAGAGCTCGGGTACTGGTGAGATTCTGATCCCCGAGTTGCTCTGTTCTTCCTTTGTTATTTGTGAGTGTGTGGGTTCTCGGGATGGAGCAAGTGTGCTCATGTATCTCCCAGTTGGAGTGGCTGTAGAAACCTCCATTATCAATCATTCATCTCTCTTCCTCTATTTGTTTTCTGTCGTCTTGAGATGTTGTGATTGACTTGTTTGCGATCTGTTTTGAGAGCTTGGACTTCTTGCTATCCTTTTCTCTCCTCTCTTCTTCGTGAGTCTGCTTTCGTCTTTGTGTGCTTTGATTAGCTCAGAACTGGGAATCTGTCTCAAGGCCACTTGGCCAGTTCATTCCCGAGAGCAGGAGTCGAATTAGAGAAGTTCACTTTACCGGATGATTGTGCGCCTCGAGTCCTTCTGTTCTTGGTTCATCCTCTCAGTTATCACTGTTTGATTTCTTTTGTCGGCTCAGGCAAGTGTTCGACCACGTGGTGTTCGACCATCAGTTGGCTTACGACCACGTGTGTTCGATCGAAGAAGCTAGTTCTTTCGCCCGATTTGTCGTGTGAGTACTTGGGGAGTTTTTTAGAAGGCACCATTCACCCCCCCTCTGTTGCCATTTCGGTCCTACAATTGGTATCAGAGCCGGTTAGCTCTAATAAATAGATCTTAACCGGTCTCAAGAGCCATGGCGACGGACAAGTACTCGACCAAACCTCCCGTCTTTGATGGCCTGGATTATCCCTTCTGGAAGAGCCGAATGGAAACATACATCCAGGCTCAGGGGTATGCCATTTGGCGGAAGGTGAAGGTCAGATTCGTTGTTCCTGCCGATGAGAACATCAATGTGGCAAACATGCCCGATGTTGAGGCAAATGCGAAGGCAAGGAACATCATTATCCAGGGCTTGAGTAGAAGCGAGTTCGATCGCATCTCTCACCTGTCGTCCGCTTACGACATCTGGGTGACCCTCGATGCATACCATGAGGGCACCACCCAGATTAAGACGGTCCGACAGGACCAGTTCAAGCGCGAATACAACAAATTCGAGATGCTTGCTGGAGAGTCCCTGGATGAGTGCTTTTCGCGATTTCACAAAATCTTGAGCAACCTCCGAGCGGTCGGTCTTACATACCCCGACTCGGATAACGCTCGCCAAATGCTCGCGGCACTCGATCTTCGTGTCTGGGAAATGAAAGTGACCACCATCAAAGACACGACAGACCTCTCGACCCTGACTCTTGACGCGCTGTACTCGCGCCTCAAGACTCACGAGATTGACGTTGTCTCTCGACGGTCGAAGTCACAGTCGATGGCTTTGGTCACCGATCCCGTTTCTTCTTCCGGGCTCTCTTCGGATTCTTCTTGCGGTTTCTCCCTTGCTGCTCTCTGTGACATAACTGATGATCAGTTAGAACAGCTTGCGGATGATCAGCTGGCCCTCCTAGCCCGAAGGTTTTCCCATGCCTACAAGGGTAGGAGAGACAGAAAGAGAGGAGGACCCGTGATTTGCTTCGAGTGTGGTGGCCCCAACCACATTCGAGCGAACTGTCCCAAGCTGGAGAAGGGCAAGAACGACTACGGCGGTTCAGGCAAAAACGACTACACCGACAAGAACCGCAACAAGAAGACTCCAGCTCAGACGCCGGGAAAGAAGAAGTTCCGCAACTTCGGGAAGGCCAAGAGCTCTTCCACCGCGTCCTCACTGCTTTCGACGACCTCGACCTCAGCGAGGTGGAGGGATGGAGCGACGACGACGGGACGGGTGACCAAGAGCCCAAGGATGGCAGCGACGACTTCTCCGGCATGTGCTTCATGGCCCTCGAGGGCGAACTCAGCGACAGCGAGCTGTACTCCGACTCGGACGAGGTATGTCCCTCCTATGACCAACTTAATGAAGCTTTCCTTAAGCTAGGAGGATTTCATGCTAGATCTAGAGCTAGATGTAGCGAGTTGGAGAAGGAAGTAGAGAGACTGTCACGGGAGCTTACTTTACTTATATCTACTCCCTCCCGTGACGACTGTGATACATGCTGTGCTTTGCTGGGTGATTTGGAGAAATTAAGGACCTCTCATGATAGTGTGTCCTCCGAGCTTGATTCTATTAAGGTGGAGAATGTTAGTCTACTTGTTGAGTTAGAGTTGAGTAGGATGGCTGTTACCCTACTTACTACTGATGAGACTACTTCTCCTACCTCATGTGAGGATAAGGACATTGCTGCTAGAGGACCTTATGCCATGCTCCTTGATCTGCCCGAGTCATGTAAAAATTGCAATAACTTGAAGATGAACTTAAAACGGGCAGATCATAAAATTGCTGAGTTGCGTGCTTCTTTACTTGAGCCGATTGACTCATGCTTAAACTGTCCGAAGTTAACCGCTGAACTTGAAGCTGTCTCCAAACAGTTTCAAGATAAGATTGATCATGATAGGAAGTTGGCTCAATATGCGACTAAGGACCCTGTTAGCTCACCATGCATTAGCTGTGATAAACTAAAACTTGAACTCGTTGCTTTGAATGATAAATGTGTGAAGCTAACTAAGGATTTATTAGAGAAGCCATTAACTCATTGTAATGTGAATGCTGAGAAGGGGGAGAAGCCCCAGGGTAAGGTTGAGACGCTTAGCAACGTGAACCAACCTGCTAGCAGTAGGACTGTCCATTCAGAGTCGGCTGTGCGTGCACAAGCCATTCTTCCCTCTGCTGTTGGTTCTTCATCTGCTCCCTTATCTCCTGCTGTTCCCTCTTCCCCCTGCTCTTCTTGCACCTCTCTCTTTCGGGAGTGTCAGTACCTTATGAACACTCTCGAGAGATTTGTAGGCGGCAAGAAGAAGCTTAATCTTGTTCTGGACCAGTCTAAAATTTGCAAATTTAATCAGGGTCTAGGATATGATTATTATGAGGACATGAGGAAGCATCCACCTGCCGTGCTCAGACCCATAGCACCAGGTGTGATCGAGACCGAGCCCAGGACCGAGAAAGTCCAATTTAAGTCAGCGGGCTATGTCCAGGGGATTTCTGACAGCAAGGTGGTTGCACCTGCTGCTTCGGCCTCTCAGAAGGCGAAGCCTGACCGTGCTACTTCTACCTCTCCGAGGATGAAGTATCACTGCACCTTCTGTCAGAAGGATGGACACACGGTTGATCGATGCTTCAGGCGCGCCAAGATCGCACGTAGAGACCGTGTTGTGTCTCTTAGGCATATTCAGGGTCAGCCCCAGATTCTGAGTACACCTAAGACCAACACGAGGTCTAGGTTTGCTCCTGTTACGGAGTTTAAGCAACATAGAGGACTTGGTTTTTCCGAGTTTTCTGTTTTCCGTCCTCATGCTGCCCCTGGTCGTGTCTTCCGTCGTCCTGAGGGTAGATCTCGGTTTCCCCATCGAGATAGCTACCTGCGGCGTGATCAGCATGTTGCCGGTGTTCCGACTCGCTCTCCCGTAGCAGTTGGACCCCGCAACAGCTTCAGGTCTGCTCACAGACTTTCTGCTTTGAGTGACAGAGAGCGTAGGGTAGATAGAGGTCAGTCGTGCTTGACTACTTCATCTGCTCGACGTGTTGTTCAGTATTGGGTGCCAAAATCTCTCTTGATTTACCCCAGTACTGAGACTTTACTCTCTGTTTGACTCAGGTTCGCCGGGCAGGGAAGGGAAAGGTTTAGCTCGTAGACTCCGGGTGTTCACGACACATGACCGGAGATTCCCGTTGGTTTTCTTCCCTTGCCCGTGCTCCAGGTGATGAGTCGATCACCTTCGGAGATGCTTCATCTGGGCGCGTCATCGCCAAAGGTACTGTGCGCATTAATGATTCTTTCATTCTGAAAGATGTGGCCTTGGTTAGTAAGCTGCAGTACAATTTACTTTCAGTCTCTCAGCTTACCGATGAGGGTTTCGAGGTAAGCTTTAAGAAAAATGCTTGTAAAATTCTTGATTCTTCGGGTAGTCTGGTTTGCGGGATTTCTCGTTATGGGAGGATCTTTCGTGCTGATTTTTCTGAGTCTTCTGGCGATCCTCTCAGGTGTTTAGTTGCTTCTGAGTCCCGCGACCTTTCTTTCTGGCATAGGAGACTTGGTCATATCGGATTTGATCATTTGACCCGAGTTAGCGGCCACGATCTCATTCGTGGTCTGCCGAAACTCAAGATGGTCAAAGACCTTGTTTGCTCTCCATGCCGGCACGGCAAGATGGTTGCCGCTTCACATCCTCCGGTCACTGTGACTATGACCGATGCACCAGGACAGCTGCTCCACATGGATACAGTGGGACCAGCTCGAGTGCAGTCAGCAGGAGGGAAGTGGTATGTTCTTGTCGTGGTCGATGACTTCTCGAGGTATTCTTGGGTGTTTTTCTTAGCCTCGAAGGATGAGACGTTTTCGCATTTCCGAGGTCTTTTCAGTAGGCTTTCTGTTGAGCTCCCAGGTGCCTTACGAGCGGTCCGCAGTGACAATAGCACGGAGTTCAAGAATTCCTACTTTGAGAGTTTCTGTGGTGAGACAGGTGTAGAGCACCAGTTCTCTTCTCCGCACGTCCCACAACAGAATGGCGTCGTGGAGAGGAAGAACCGTACCTTGGTCGAGATGGCCAGGACGATGCTCGATGAGTATTCTACACCTAGGAAGTTCTGGGCTGAGGCTATTGCGACCGCGTGCCATGTTTCGAATCGAGTTTTTCTTCGGGCACACTTGCACCGCACTTCTTATGAGTTGAGATACGGGCGAAAGCCCAGCATCTCTCATTTTCGTGTTTTTGGTTGCAAGTGCTTTATTCTGAAGTCCGGGAACCTAGACAAGTTCGAGTCACGCTCTTGTGATGGTATCTTTCTAGGTTACTCGCCTTCTTCGCGGGCTTATAGGGTCTGGAACTGCGAGTCTAGTAAAATGGTAGAGACCTGTGAGGTGACCTTCGATGAGGCCAGTCCGGGGACTAGGCCTGATATCTCAGGTTCTTTAGAGCAGTCCGAGACCATCTTTGTGGATGATGAGGATGATGGAGACGACGGTTGTCTACCTGATCCTGTCCCTCATCCACTCTTGGAGGTGCCGTCTTCAACCGCACCTCGAGACGATCAGCCCTTGCCTTCTGCTTCTTCTGGAGCTGGTGGCTCTGTTCCTACTTCGTCTGCTCACGAGGTAGAGGCCACCTCTTCATCTCACCTTGGACCTCCTAGACACATCCAAAAAGACCATCCTTCAGAGCAGATCATTGGAGACCTATTCGAGCGTGTTACCCGCTCAAAATCTGGCTTATCTCAATTCTGTCTCCATTCTGCTTTCATTGCCTCCTTTGAGCCCAAAGATGTTTCTCATGCTTTATCTGATGAGTCTTGGGTCAATGCCATGCATGAGGAGCTAGAAAATTTCGAGAGGAACAAGGTCTGGTCGCTTGTCGAGCCCCCACGAGGTCACAATATTATTGGGACTAAGTGGGTGTTCAAGAACAAGCAAAGCGAGGATGGAGTGGTTGTTCGAAACAAGGCTAGACTGGTAGCTCAGGGGTTTTCTCAGGTTGAGGGTCTAGACTTCGAGGAGACCTTTGCCCCTGTAGCTCGACTTGAAGCCATTAGAATCCTGCTTGCCTTTGCAGCTTCTAAGGGATTCAAGCTTTACCAGATGGACGTCAAGAGTGCCTTTCTCAATGGCCTTATTGAGGAAGAGGTCTATGTCCGACAGCCTCCTGGTTTCGAAAACCCCAAATACCCAAACCATGTCTTCAAGCTTTCTAAAGCGTTGTATGGACTTAAGCAGGCCCCCAGGGCTTGGTATGAGAGGCTTAAGTCCTACTTGTTAAGTCATGGTTTTGATATGGGTAAAGTTGATAAGACCTTGTTCATCCGCCGGCATGGCAATGACCTTCTGCTCGTCCAGATCTATGTCGATGACATTATCTTTGGCGGCTCTTCCCATACTCTGGTTTCCCAGTTCTCGGATGTCATGAGCACCGAGTTTGAAATGAGTATGATGGGTGAGTTGACCTTCTTCCTTGGCT
>CM029616.1:16154225-16168619 GCA_017311315.1 Dendrocalamus latiflorus | reverse complement strand
ACACAGTTAAGCTCAAGTAGGTGTATTCTTTCTAGATATCCTGTAGTCTAATATCTTTTCCTCATTTGGATAACAAAATACATTAAGGCTTTATGCCAACCTTCCATACAATTGAAAGTACATTGTTTATTAGGACATGTGTACAATAAATATATACTCTCTTGTTACAACATCAATTTTGTTTTCCCACTGCCTAAGTCATGGGATCTCCGATCAAGAAGGTATGGGTTACCGTTGAGATGTAACTTAAATGGGCCACATTCCCATATCCATAGATGCAACAGAAATCGCTTTCTGTGCTAACCCCTTTGTAAAAGGGTCTGTCAGATTTTTTCAGTGTGAATATAATTCACAGTGATCACTCCGGAGTTTCTCAGTTTTCTGACAGATTTAAGCCTACGCTTCACATGTATAGAGGACTTCATATTATCCTTTGTACTTGTGACTTTGGCCAACACTGCTTCATTATCACAGTACATCAGGATTGCAGGTATTGGTTTCTTAACCAATGGCAAGTCCAATAGAAGCTCTCTCAACCATTCAGCCTGAACTATGGCTGTGTCAAGTGCTACAAGTTCTGCTTCCATGGTTGACCTCGTCAATATGGTCTGTTTGCAAGACCTCCATGAAACTACAGCACCAGCTAAAGTGAATACATAACCACTTGTAGCTTTGATCTCATCCACATCAGAGATCCAATAGAGTCACTGTATCCTTCTAATACAGAAGGGTGTCTAGTATAATGTATTCCAAAAGATGTTGTGCCTCTCAAATAGCGCAACACTCTTTCAAGTGTCTCCTACTGATCATCTCCTGGGTTAGACGTAAATCGACTTAATTTGCTCACAGCAAATGAAATGTCAGGTCTTGTGGCACCAGCTAAATACATAAGTGACCCAATAATTTGTGAATATCTGAATTGATCTTTTCCTAACCCCTGGTTCTTTCGGAGCTTAATGCTTGCATCATAGGGTGTTGGAGGAACTTTACAATTTTCAAAACCGAACCGGCTCAATATTTTCTCAGCATAATGGGATTGATTCAAAGTGATCTCATCCTTGCTTTTGATCAATTTAACATTCAGAATGACATCTACCTCTCCCAAGTCTTTCATATCAAAACACCGAGATAAGAAAGATTTGACCTCGTCAATTACGGTAGAGTTTGTTCCAAATATAAGTATGTCATCTACATAGAGACATAAGATAACTCCTTGACCCCCACCATAACGATAATACACATATTTATCGGCTTCATTCACAACAAAGCCAGCGGATGTCAGTTTTATCAAACTTCTTATGCCATTGTTTAGGTGTTTGTTTTAGGCCATACAAAGATTTCAATAATCTGCATACTTTATTTCCTGTCCAGAAATCACAAAACCATGCGGTTGATCCATATAGATTTCTTCCTCTAACTCTCCATTAAGGTAAGTTGTCTTCATGTCCATTTGATGAACATATAGACCATAGGAAGATGCTAACGCAATGAGCACTCTGATGGTAGTTAGTCTGGCGACAGGAGAATAGGTATCAAAGAAATATTCTCCCTCTCTCTGGGTGTAACCCTTAGCTACAAGTCTTGCCTTGTACTTCTCAATAGTTCCATCATGCCTTAGTTTCTTTTTACACCCGATAGGTTTACACCCAATAGGACGATCTGTGATCTCCCAAGTCCATTAGCCATGACAGAGTCCATCTCACTATGGACTATCTATTTCCAATACTCAGCATCAGAAGATGCATAAGCCTCTAAAAGAGTGTTTGGCACATCATCCACGAGGTATACAATAAAGTCGTCACCAAAGGTTTCTCAACCCTTTGTCTCTTGCTCCTGCGAGGAGCTTCTGTGACTAGGTTGTTATCCTCCTCAGGGATATCACATATTTGGTTCAGAAATGGTGGAAGTTCAGAAGTTTGACTATTCTCACTTTCAATATTATCAGTTTGAACATTCTCTGTTCGTGAAGTACTGTCTGCTGTTCTCATAGGAAAGATATTATCAAAGAATGAAGCATCTCTAGACTCCATTATTGTATTAGCAATAATTTCAGGAGTTTCTGATTTAACTACTAAAAATCTATAGGCCGTGCTATTTTGAGCATGTCCTAGAAAAAATACTATGACTGTTTTTGGTCCAAGTTTTCTCTTTTCTGCAATGGTATATTGACTTTACCCACTGATAACTGACACATTCAACCAGCCATTTATCCACTAGTAACTGTCTATCATCAAAACCCCAGTAAAGCCTCAAATTCAAACGTTTGAATCTCATTCAAACACAGAGAGAGAGTGGTGCGGAGTTTAGCAAAATAAAGATAGACTTGGTCTGCCAAGTGGCGTGCCACGTCACGACCACGGTCGCGTGCCACAAGTCACAAGTCACGCTATTTTCACGCGAAAATACACGAATACGCGCGTGCGCGCGTGTGTGACTAGACAGAACCCTCCTCATACCATCTCTATCCATATTCAATGAGTGGTGTGGACTACACCTTATAAATCGGTCTTCCTCACCTTGCCTTAGCAATATGGTACTAAACCATGCATGCTTTGGAATTAAGGAAATGGGCCATAAATAAATGGGCCAATTTCTAACAGAAAATGATTCCTCCATCTAGCGTACTATTGCAGAGGATATGGATCCATCCTCAGCCTTTCCCATCATAGGGTCTCTGAGATCCCGAGACGAATCTCTAGGGACAACCACACCATCGAAAGTGAGCATCGTGCTTGTAGCTGTAGCAGGCGTGCATGTCGAGATCTGCATAATTGGACAAGTCAAAATAGTTCTACACATTCCACTCCTCTGCCATGAAGACATCAGAAGAAAGAGAACTTACCGACATGGAAATTACCGAAGTCTTGGAAGAAGTTTCCCCATGGATGGTGCCAGCTGTCGATGTTTTAATATCGATCTTACGTATAATTTATTGGATTTAGGAAAAATCTAGAAGACTTGGGCTATGAATGTGAAGTGTAGAGACACAAGAATTTTTATATAGGTTTGAGCCTTCTCCTAGGAGAATAATAACCCTATTTTCTGTGTGGCTATTGCTCAAAGAAATTAATTACAATTGAGAATAAAGCGAAATTCCTAGCTGTTGGACCGAAATGGCGACAGAGGGGGGGTGAATGTCGCTTCTAAAAATCGCCCCCAACTCGTATCTTCTTCTCCAATAGCTATGGGAGCTATGAAGGTAGAAGACCAGTGCTCACAAGACCCCAGCAGCAGGAAAACACAAATACAGAGACCAGCAAGCGAGAAAAATCAAATCGGGAAAATTCTGGCCTCAAGCGGTAGTACCGCTGTGGCGGTAGTACCCGAGCGGTAGTACCGCTGTCCAGAGCGGTAGTACCTTGAGCGGTAGTACCTCTCCAGGAGCGGTAGTACCTCTCGAGAAAAACAGCAAACGGAATTCAGAAAAATTGAGAGATTCGCAACGATTCTTGGATTCTTGGCTTGGGAAACTTTGAGGATAGCTAGGGAACACTCCCAGAAGACTAAGCCAAAAGTCAATAACAAGAAATCCACTCCAAGAATCAAGAATTTCAGATTTGGGTAAAAATCTGAAATCTTGCAAGAACCGAGCCAAAAACCAAATAACTCCCCAACCGTTGATCCTTTGGCTATGAAATTTTGAGGGAAGCTAATTAATAGCCTCTGGACTCTTCATACCAAATTTCAAGCCATCTTAACAAGGGAATCAAAATCTGGACCAAAACCAAGAAACGAAGAACAAGAACAGAGGCCAAAAGAAATCTGAGATAAACTCGGTTTGCTCTTGGGATTAAATAGCCAAATGGCTTTTGAGCACACCCATGTCATAGCAACCCATTTTGGCACTCTCCAGCAAGCAAGAACAGAAAACAACGAAAATCAAGAAATCACAAAGAAAACGAAGAACAGAGAGCACGGGAAGCAAACTTCAGATTTTCATTTCTTGAATCACAGGGAATACAGAGGAGTCCCGATACCCCGACTTGATACAAAGGAAAGATTACAAGCTCTCAACTCAATCCCTCTCCTCTCAATCCTCAAGAACACCAAGAATCACACTTCTTGGGAGGAAGAACACACAGAGAGGAGCTCACATAGAAACCATCGATGAAGCTACAGAGGGAGCACTACTCTGCCTCCACCAACTCACACCAACTAAAGAGCTAAAGGAAACAACCTTCCTAAAGCCTCTTTTGACTCTAAAACCCTAATCTCCTACCAAGTGCTCAAGGAGGGCATGCAGCCCCTCCTCTCCTTTTATAGCGCCTGGCTAACGGGTCTCCGCCCCGTTACGCCCGCTACGTCCAACGGAGCCCGCTCCCGCTTGTGCAGCCTTGCGAATTTCCCGATTCGCCCCTTCTGCACCTTCCGGGAAGCTTCCGCGCTCCTTGCCTCGCACGCCTCGCAACCACCTCGAGTCCACGTCGTCTTCGACACATCCCGACCGTTCTGACCTCAGCGCCACCTGCGCCTAGTCCGGTCCACCGTGTCTCGCCACGACTCCAACTCGACGTCCTGCAGTCACACAGACAAGAAACACGTCAAATAGCACCGCTCGACACATGAAAGCGTAAATACCATACACTTACCACAGATGAAGTCAAACCTGTCAAAACATTAGAATATGCATCCTAACCCAAATGACCAGATTTGACCAAAGTCCGACCGAGCCCGATTGCGCCACGCAACGACTCGACTCCGAACCACTCAAACCAAACTCGACTGACCTAAACCTTTGTCAATTACTCATCACTCTCATGGAGCACGACCACATGGTCTCTCAATCTCCCCCTTGATGAGTCTATTGACAAACGCAGAAAAAGCATTAAGAAGAGTTTGATTTTGAAGAATCCAACATGGTCCAAAGAATGAAATGAAGCTAATGACCATGTCGACAGAAGGAACACTAGAGCAACAACTGAAAGAGCAAATTGATCTCCAAAGCTCTAAACTGTTCCCAACAGACTTTTTCTTCTCTATTCTCCCCCTTTTGGCAATAAACGCATCAAGATGCAATAGAGAGAATATGACATGTCAATGGATGAATATGGCTGAAGTTTGTTTATTTAAGCATTTAGAGCCATGAGAATTATCCATATGACCATAATGTAATACACCAAGCCATAACTAAAAAACGCTATCTAGATCATGACAACATATATATAACCAGCTAGAGCACATAGATGACAATCTGAAATGTAATGCATTTTGTGAGCAAGTCAAGTCATCAATGAGTAAAGTCTAGCTAGAGACATCCAAGGATGATGCAGGCCATGTCAATAAGCTAAGCGGAACAAAGAAGCTAACATTGAGTCCAAATAGAGTGCTATAAGCTCAAGATTGAAACATTGGTTAAGTACTTGGTTCTGATTGTAGATTAAGCAAATTGAGCACATTAAACATTGTCTTTTGAAAGCATATGGTTGTTTTCAACCCAATTTTTGTTTATGTGCTAGATCTCAAGCCTTATGCGACTACTCCAAGCAATAAGCTTAAGAAGATAGTCTAGGTCATCCAAAACTCCCCTGAGTTCATGCCTAGTGCAATGGCAAGCTGTCTCATGAGAAAGAATTGGTGAAATCAGTTTTTTCGCACAAATATGGTGGTTGTCAACCAACATTTTGTTTTATCATGTGCTAGATCTCAAGCCTTATGCGACTACTCCAAGCAAGAAGCTTAAGAAGATAGTCTAGGTCATCCAAAACTCCCCCTAAGTTCATGCCAAGTGCAATGGCAAGCCGTCTCATAGGAAAGAATTGGTGAGATCAGTTTTTTCGCACAAAAGAGATCTTTTTGCTTTTTAACACATTGTACTAACTCATGTATCATCAGGAGACTAAAACAGCTCAAACTAAGGCTCAATATAGATTCAACGCTCTACTCAGCCTATTTGACATGGCATGAATCATAAAAGGATAGCTCAAGAAAGACTAAACTCAAATGCTAGCATGACAAGTTTAATTTAAGTTGCAATTTTACTTAACTTATCATGGCAAACGCTAGTCTACACATATGAAGTCATGATAAATTTAGCAAGCTAAGCACAAGTCATGGCAAGGTGTAAAGCATTGAAGCATGTCATAACAGGATAATAATCAAGGCTCAATGCAGATTGATTATAATACTAGAATGCTGAAAATGCAGACCAGCTCCCCCTCAACATTAGATGCAACTTTTAGTTCAAGTTGAGTTAGTCAAATTAAGCTCCAGAAGCTCCCAAATGAACTCCCCTGAACCAAAGCAATAAATCGAGAAGCTGGCAAAGAAAACCAAACAGGCAGTCCTTAAAGCATAGAAAGATATAGAGCAACTATGGCTCAGACTGACTCTCATCTACCCCATATGACTCCAGGACAATCAGCTGACAGTAAACACACACTAGAGAGCAAACACGTACCCTGTCTACCCGAGGGTGGCCCAACCCTCGCTAGAACCTACAAGAAGTGAGTGAGCTCGACCTAGTGAGATAAGAAGCAGCTAATCCTGGAAGCACAAGATAAGAGTTAGAAGTCTAAGCACTCTCGGCAAGAGAAGCACTCTAACCTATGCTGGAAGGACTAAACCCAATGCACCCGAGTGCAATGCAACAGAAATGAGACAGAAGCATAATAATATATAAAGCAGTAAAGCCCAAGCTCCCCCTCACTACAGTCCGTAAGGACAAACCACCCCAAGCTCTCCCCGCAGAGCTGAAAACCTCGAACTCCAAAGGCTTGGTGAAGATATCAGCCAACTGGTGGTCACTCTCCACAAACTGGAGCACTATGTCACCCTTCTCTACATGGTCTCTAAGGAAGTGGAAGCGAATATCAATATGCTTGGTCCGAGAGTGCTGCACTGGGTTCTTAGCAATGTTAATAGCAGACGTGTTATCACAAAAGAGTGGAACACTGTCTAAGCTAACCCAAAGTCCCGCAGGGTCGAAACCATCCAAAGTACCTGGCTGCAGCAACTGGCAGCAGCAACGTACTCGGCCTCTGCAGTGGACTGTGCAACACCGGACTGCTTCCTCGAAGACCAGGAAACGAGAGAAGTGCCAATGAATTGGCAGGTGCCGGAAGTGCTCTTCCTATCTATCCTACAGCCAGCAAAGTCTGCATCCGAAAAGGCTCTCAAGGAAAGACAGGATGAGGAAGAGTACCAGATACCATAGTCAATGGTAGCTCGAAGGTACCGAAAGATGCGCTTCACCGCCTGGCGGTGAGATACGCGAGGAGAAGCCTGAAAACGAGCACACAGACACACGGAGAAGTGTATGTCTGGTCTCGAGGCAGTGAGGTAAAGAAGGGAGCCGATCATACTTCTGAACTCTTTCTGATCAACTGGCTCGCCATCCTCATCTGGGTCAAGATAGGCTGTAGAAGCCATGGGAGTTGACACCGGCTTACCATCACTCATATCGAAGCTTCAGGAGGTCACGAGTGTACTTTCCTTGATGAAGAAATGTACCCTCCCGAGTCTGCTTAATTTGGAAGCCAAGGAAGAAGGTCAACTCACCCATCATACTCATTTCAAACTCGGTGCTCATGACATCCGAGAACTGGAAACCAGAGTATGGGAAGAGCCGCCAAAGATAATGTCATCGACATAGATCTGGACGAGCAGAAGGTCAGCGCCAAGCCGGCGGATGAACAAGGTCTTATCAACTTTACCCATTTCAAACCCATGACTCAACAAGTAGGACTTAAGCCTCTCATACCAAGCCCTGGGGGCCTGCTTAAGTCCATACAACGCTTTGGAAAGCTTGAAGACATGGTTTGGGTATTTGGGGTTTTCGAAACCAGGAGGCTGTCGGACGTAGACCTCTTCCTCAATAAGGCCATTGAGAAAGGCACTCTTGACGTCCATCTGGTAAAGCTTGAAACCCTTAGAAGCTGCAAAGGCAAGCAGGATTCTAATGGCTTCAAGTCTAGCTACAGGGGCAAAGGTCTCCTCGAAATCTAGACCTTCAACCTGGGAGAACCCCTGAGCAACCAGTCTAGCCTTGTTTCGAATAACCACTCCATCCTCGCTCTGCTTGTTCTTGAACACCCACTTAGTCCCAATAATATTGTGACCTCGCGGGGGCTCGACAAGCGACCAGACCTTGTTCCTCTCGAAATTTTCTAGCTCCTCATGCATGGCATTGACCCAAGACTCATCAGATAAAGCATGAGAGACATCTTTGGGCTCAAAGGAGGCAATGAAAGCAGAATGGAGACAGAATTGAGATAAGCCAGATTTTGAGCGGGTAACACGCTCGAAAAGGTCTCCAATGATCTGCTCTGAAGGATGAGCTTTCTGGATATGTCTAGGAGGTCCAGGATGAGATGAAGAAGTGGCCTCTACCTCGTGAGCTGACGAGGTAGGAACAGAGCCACCAGCTCCAGAAGAAGCAGAAGGCATGGGCTGATCACCTCGAGGTGCGGTGGAAGACGGCACCTCAAGGGGTGGATGAGGGACAGGATCAGGTAGACAACCGTCGTCTCCATCATCCTCATCATCCACAAAGATGGTCTCGGACTGCTCTAAAGAACCTGAGATATCGGGCCTAGTCCCCGGACTGGCCTCGTCAAAGGTCACCTCACAGGTCTCTACCATTTTACTAGACTCGCAGTTCCAGACCCTATAAGCCCGCGAAGAAGGCGAGTAACCTAGAAAGATTCCATCACAAGAACGTGACTCGAACTTGTCTAGGTTCCCGGACTTCAACAAAGCACTTGCAACCAAACACACGAAAATGAGAGACGCTGGGCTTTCGCCCATATCTCAGCTCATAAGAAGTGCGTGCAAGTGTGCCCGAAGAAAAACTCGATTTGAGACATGGCACGCGGTGGCTATAGCCTCAGCCCAAAACTTCCGCGGTGTAGAGTACTCATCAAGCATCGTCCTGGCCATCTCGACCAAGGTACGGTTCTTCCTCTCCACAACGCCATTCTGCTGAGGGACGTGGAGAAGAGAACTGGTGCTCTACACCTGTCTCACCACAGAAACTCTCAAAGTAGGAATTCTTGAACTCCGTGCCATTGTCACTGCGGATCGCTCGTAAGGCACCTGGGAGCTCAACAGAAAGCCTACTGAAAAGACCTCGGAAATGAAAACGTCTCATCCTTCGAGGCTAAGAAAAACACCCAAGAATACCTCGAGAAGTCATCGACCACAACAAGAACATACCACTTCCCTCCTGCTGACTGCACTCGAGCTGGTCCAACTGTGTCCATGTGGAGCAGCTGTCCCGGTGCATCGGTCATAGTAACTGTGACCGGAGGGTGAGAAGCGGCAACCATCTTGCCGTGCCGGCATGGAGAGCAAACAAGATCTTTGACCATCTTGAGTTTCGGCAGACCACGAATGAGATCGTGGCCGCTAACTCGGGTCAAATGGTCAAATCCAATATGACCAAGTCTCCTATGCCAGAAAGAAGGTCGCGGGACTCAGAAGCAACTAAACACCTGAGAGGATCACCAGAAGACTCAGAAAAATCAGCACGAAAGATCCTCCCATAACGAGAAATCCCGCAAACCAGACTACCCGAAGAATCAAGAATTTTACAAGCATTTTTCTTAAAGCTCACCTCGAAACCGTCATCGGTAAGCTGAGAAACTGAAAGCAAATTGTACTGCAGCTTACTAACCAAGGCTACATCTTTCAAAATGAAAGAATCATTAATGCGCACAGTACCTTTGGCGATGACGCGCCCAGATGAAGCATCTCCGAAGGTGATCGTCTCATCACCTGGAGCACGGGCAAGGGAAGAAAACCAACGGGAATCTCCGGTCATGTGTCGTGAACACCCGGAGTCTACGAGCCAAACCTTTCCCTTCCCTGCCCGGCGAACCTGAGTCAAACAGAGAGTAAAGTCTCAGTACTGGGGTAAATCAAGAGTGATTTTGGCACCCAATACTGAACAACACGTCGAGCAGATGAAGTAGTCAAGCACGACTGACCTCTATCTACCCTACGCTCTCTGTCACTCAAAGCAGAAGGTCTGTGAGCAGACCTGAAGCTGTTGCGGGGTCCGACTGCTACGGGAGAGCGAGTCGGAACACCGGCAACACGCTGATCACGCCGCGGGTAGCTATCTCGAGGGGAAACGAGATCTACCCTCAGGACGGCGGAAGTCACGACCAGGAGCAGCATGAGGACGAAAAACAGAAGACTCAGAAAAACCAAGTCCTCGATGCTGCCCAAACCCATCAACAGCAGTAAACCTAGACCTCGTGCTGGTCCTAGGTGCACTCAGGATCTGGGGCTGACCCTGAATACGCCTAGAGACTCAACACGGTCTCTACGCGCGATCTTGGCGCGCCTGAAGCATCGATCGTGTGTCCATCCTTCTGACAGAAGGTGCAGTGATACTTCATCTGAGAGGTAGAAGTAGCACGGTCAGGCTTCGCCTTCTGAGAGGCCGAAGCAGCAGGTGCAATCACCTTGCTGTCAGATCCCTGGACAAGCCCGCTGACTTAAATTGGACTTTCTCGGTCCTGGGCTCGGTCTCGATCACACCTGGTGCTATGGGTCTGAGCACAGCAGGTGGATGCTTCCTCATATCCTCATAATATCATATCCTAGACCCTGATTAAACTGCAAATCTTGGACTGGTCTAGAATAAGATTAAGCTTCTTCTTGCCGCCTACAAATCTCTCGAGAGTGTTCATAAGGTACTGACACTCCCGAAAGAGAGAGGTGCAAGAAGAGCAGGGGAAGAGGGAACAGCAGGAGGTAAGGGAGCAGATGAAGAACCAACAGTAGAGGGAAGAATGGCTTGTGCACGCACAGCCGACTCTGAATGGACAGTCCTACTGCTAGCAGTTGGTTCACGTCCTAGCGTCTCACCTTACCCTGGGGCTCCCCCTTCTCAGCACAACAATACAAGCAGATTGGCTTCTCTAGTAGGTCCTTAGTTAGCTTCACACATTTCTCATCCAATGCAAAAGTCAATTTTAGTTTTACAATTAATGCATGGTGAGCTAACAGGGTCCTTAGAAGCATACTGAGCCAACTTCCTATCATGATCAATCATTTCTTGAAACTGTTTGGAGACAGCTTCAAGTTCAGCAGTTAACTTAGGACAGTTCAAGCATGAATCAATCGGCTCAAGTAAAGAAGCTTGTAGTTCAGCAATTTTATGATCTGCCCGTTTTAAGTTCATCTTCAAGTTATTGCAATTTTCACAAGACTCGGGCAGATCAAGGAGCATGGCATAAGGTCCTCTAGCAGCAATGTCCTTACCTCACATGAGGTGGGAGAAGTAGTCTCATCAGTAGTAAGTAGGGTAACAGCCATCCTACTCAACTCTAACTCAGCAAGCAGACTAACATTCTCCACCTTAACAATATCAAGCTCGGAGGACACACTATCATGCGAGGTCCTTAATTTCTCCAATCACCCAGCAAAGCACAGCATGTATCACAGTCGTCACGGGAGGGAGCAGATGTAAGTGAAGTAAGCTCCCGTGACAGTCTATCTACTTCCTTCTCTAACTCGGTACACCTAGCCTAGCTCTAGCATGAAAACCACCTAGCTTAAGGAAAGCTTCATTAAGCTGGTCAAGGGGGACATACCTCGTCCGAGTCGGAGTACAGCTCGCTGTCGCTGAGTTCGCCCTCGAGGGCCATGAAGCACATGCCGGAGAAGTCGTCGCCGCCATCCTTGGGCTCTTGGTCACCCGTCCCGTCGTCGTCGCTCCATCCCTCCACCTCGCTGAGGTCGAGGTCGTCGAAGGCGGTGAGGACGCGGTGGAAGAGCTTCTTGGCCTTCCCGAAGTTGCGGAACTTCTTCTTTCCCGGCGTCTGAGCTGGAGGCTTCTTGTTGCGGTTCTTGTCGGTGTAGTCGATCTTGCCCGAACCGCCGTAGTCGTTCTTGCCCTTCTCCAGCTTGGGGCAGTTTGCCCGAATGTGGTTGGGGCCACCACACTCGAAGCAAATCACGGGTCCTCCTCTCTTTCTGTCCTCCTCCCTTGTAGCATGGGAAACCTTCGGCTAGGAGGGCCAGCTGATCATCCGCAAGCTGCTCTAACTGATCATCAGTTATGTCACAGAGAGCAGCAAGGGAGAAACCGCAAGAAGAATCAGAAGAGGACCAGAAGCGAACTGGGATCGGTGACCAAAGCCATCGACTGTGACTTCGACCTACGAGAGACAACGTCAATCTCGTGAGTCTTGAGGCGCGAGTACAGCGCGTCAAGAGTCAAGGTCGAGAGGTCTGTCGTGTCTTTGATGGTGGTCACTTTCATCTCCCACACGCAGATCGAGTGCCGCAAGCATCTGACGAGCGTTGTCCGAGTCGGGGTATGTGAGACCGACCGCTCGGAGGTTGCTCAAGATCTTGTGAAACGCGCAAAAGCACTCATCTAGGGACTCACCAGCAAGCATCTCGAATTTGTTGTATTCGCGCTTGAACTGGTCCTGTCACCGTCTTGATCTGGGTGGTGCCCTCATGGTATGCGTCGAGGGTCACCCAGATATCGTAGGCGGACGACAGGTGAGATATGCGTCGAACTCGCTACGACTCAGCCCTGGATAATGATGTTCCTTGCCTTAGCGTTTGCCTCAACATCATGCATATTCCCAGCATTGATGTTCTCATCGGCAGGAACAACAAACCGGACCTTGACCTTGCGCCAGATGGCATACCCCTGAGCCTGGATGTATGTCTCCATTCGGCTCTTCCAGAAGGGGTAATCGATGCCATCAAAACGGGCGGCTTGGTCGAGTACTTGTCCGTCGCCATGGCTCTTGAGACCGGTTAAGATCTATGAATTAGAGCTAACCGGCTCTGATACCAATTGTGGACCGAAATGGCGACAGAGGGGGGGTGAATGTCGCTTCTAAAAATCGCCCCCAACACGTATCTTCTTCTCCAATAGCTATGGGAGCTATGAAGGTAGAAGACAGTGCTCACAAGAACCCCAGCAGCAGGAAAAACACAAATACAGAGACCAGCAAGCGAGAAAAATCAAATCGGGAAAACTGGCCTCAAGCGGTAGTACCGCTGGAAGCGGTAGTACCGCGTGAGCGGTAGTATGAGCGGTAGTACTCTCCGAGCGGTAGTACCTCTCGAGAAAAACAGCAAACAGGAATTTCAGAAAATTGAGAGATTCGCAACGATTCTTGGATTCTTGGCTTGGGAAACTTTGAGGATAGCTAGGGAACACTCCCAGAAGACTAAGCCAAAAGCAATAACAAGAAATCCACTCCAAGAATCAAGAATTTCAGATTTGGGTAAAAATCTGAAATCTTGCAAGAACCGAGCCAAAAACCAAATAACTCCCCAACCGTTGATCCTTTGGCTATGAAATTTTGAGGGAAGCTAATTAATAGCCTCTGGACTCTTCATACCAAATTTCAAGCCATCTTAACAAGGGAATCAAAATCTGGACCAAAACCAAGAAACGAAGAACAAGAACAGAGGCCAAAAGAAATCTGAGATCAAACTCGGTTTGCTCTTGGGATTAATAGCCAAATGGCTTTTGAGCAACACCCATGTCATAGCAACCCATTTTGGCACTCCCAGCAAGCAAACAACAAGAAAACAAGAAAATCAAGAAATAAAAAAGAGATGAAAAACAGAGAGCAGAGAAGCAAACTTCAGTTTTTCATTTCTTGAATCACAGGGAATACAGAGGAGTCCCGATACCCCGACTTGATACAAAAGGAAAGATTACAAGCTCTCAACTCAATCCCTCTCCTCTCAATCCTCAAGAACACCAAGAATCACACATCTTGGGAGGAAGAACACACAAGAGAGGAGTCTCACATAGAAAGCATCGATGAAGCTACAGAGGGAGCACTACTCTGCCTCCACCAACTCACACCAACTAAAGAGCTAAAGGAAACAACCTTCCAAAGCCTCTTTTGACTCTAAAACCCTAATCCTCACACAAATGCTCAAGGAGGGCATGCAGCCCCTCCTCTCCTTTTATAGCGCCTGGCTAACGGGTCTCCGCCCCGTTACGCCCGCTACGTCCAACGGAGCCCGCTCCCGCTTGTGCAGCCTTGCGAATTTCCCGATTCGCCCCTTCTGCACCTTCCGGGAAGCTTCCGCGCTCCTTGCCTCGCACGCCTCGCAACCACCTCGAGTCCACGTCGTCTTCGACACATCCCGACCGTTCTGACCTCAGCGCCACCTGCACCTAGTCCGGTCCACCGTGTCTCGCCACGACTCCAACTCGACGTCCTGCAGTCACACAGACAAGAAACACGTCAAATAGCACCGCTCGACACATGAAAGCGTAAATACCATTACACTTACCACAGATGAAGTCAAAACCTGTCAAAACATTAGAATATGCATCCTAAACCCAAATGACCAGATTTGACCAAAGTCCGACCGAGCCCGATTGCGCCACGCAACGACTCGACTCCGAACCACTCAAACCAAACTCGACTGACCTAAACCTTGTCAATTACTCAT